>PVJI01012659.1:0-50785 GCA_004026765.1 Micronycteris hirsuta | reverse complement strand
ATTTAATAGTGATTCCAGGTAAGGGGGCCTCATGGACTTCTGACAAGAGGCAAGATTAAACTGTGTATCCCAAATAGTAGCGATCCTTATCTTCCAAACACATATCACCTACCTTGCCCCACTGCTGAAAATTATGATAATTCAAGAGGTCTGTATCTCAGCGAGGAGCCCTTGCGAGCTCCATGAGATCAGGAAAGGTACCTCCCTTGTTTCCTGTTGAACCTTCAGAGCTTGGCATAGAGCCAGGCTCACCAAATGCTCACCTATCTACTGAGCGGTTACATTTGATGGAGGTCATTGCCCTGTTTCCCCTCTTCTAGGAAGAGGTCAGAGTTGGGGGCATAGCAACAGCTAGTGGGACACTCACTGCCTGAGGGGCTGTGGGGGCGCTGTGGGGGGGCTGCTGTCCCAGGAGGCAGCCGTCCAGGAGGCCTTCCTACTTGGGGAACTGTTTTTCTCCCTGTGAAGCTTAAGACTGTCCTGTGCACCCAGAGGTCTTTCAACAATCGAGCTCAGTGCTTAGTGACAGGATGACATGGACTTGGGTACAAATCAAGGTTTGTTTCTTTGTGCACATGCTTGACGCTTACATACCCTTGTACACAAAGTGTAGAAGTATGTGAGCTTGAACTAGATCAGGATCCCTGGCTGAATCACTAAACTCACACAGAAACTGCCTAGGAATCTCTCTCTGAACTTTGAACTAAACTGAAGCCTCCTCTGCAATAAGAGAATAAAACCCCCAAAGACATGCATGCACACCAAAGAAATAAAGATGCTTCTAATGAATCAGTGTGAACAAGAACTGACCTTCATCTTTATAAAGGCTATTGAGCCCCAGATCAAGCTATTATCCAAACAGAACATTAACCAAGATCACATTTCATATATTTAAATTCATTTAAATAGAGCTACATGAAATTTTATGCAAAAGGTATGCTCAGTGAAAGGTGGATGGATCTAGTTTTTGTGAATCAAGCATATTTTTAACAGTAGCAGAGAATGGGGTACATACAATAAGCATATTCTGAACAGTTTTCTGGAGAACGATTTGTATCAAGAGTAATTAAGTCCTGGTTTGCCCTCCAAATCAATGGAGAGTTCCACATCTCAGCTTCTCTTAGAGTAGTCCCACCAGCAGAACCGGTAGACACACTTCAATGGCCTGGGTCAGGCTGAGTCTTCGTTTCCTTGCAGCCTCCGTTGTCATTGAACTCCAGCTGTTGACACAGTTGACCCTTGAACAACATGGGGGTTAAGGAATACTGAGCCCCGCATGGTGAAAATTCATGTATTAGTTTTTGATTTTCCAAAAACGTATCTACTGAGAGCCTACTATTGACCAGTAGCCTTACTGATAACATAAACACTCAATTAAGATATATTTGTATTTTACATGTAATAGATGTTGTACCCTTGCAATAAAGTAAGCTAGAGAAAAGAAAATGTTGCAAATACATTTATTTTTAAAAGTATTTATTTAAAAAAATCTGCCTATAAGTGGACCCGCACAGTTCAATTCTGTGTTGTTCAAGGGTCAACTGTACTTTACAAGGCCAAGTCCAAAGAGTTTCCACTGCTTTGGCCGACCATCCAGGTTTCTGGTCAAGGTGTGGGAGATTGCATGGGCACCTGAGTCTTGGGTCTCTGTTCCCCAGATGAAGGGGAGCCAAAAAATATCCAAACACCCTATTGGTGGTATTGCTTCCAGTGTGGACCCAGAGGGAGCCGCTGCAGTGCAGGAGATCTCGAAGGAGCTGGGCGATGGGGGCATTGAGACTCATCCCAGGATACCCCAGGGACTGCCCGTAGTGCTACGTCTCGGACAAAGCTGGTTTCTAGCCCCAGGTAGCCTTCAGTGACTTATATGCAGGTAAGTGATGATCTGAATCCCCCACTCAAATGTCTGTCCATGGATCCCTGGGCCCATGACATTGCAAAATGTAAACTGTTTCCAATCGCAGTGCTCAGTCACCGAAACTCACCATCCTGGCTCCTTCTTTTTGTCAGATGTCCATATAAACAGTACAAATCATTCCCTAAAGTCGATGAGTTATTGCTATATAAGCCTGGATATCTGTCAAGAGTGGTTTTAGGAAAGTTAATGTATTGCACTCAGCACTATCTTGATATTTTTTCTACTATGAGTGGTTTTCCAACTGGATTTCATTTTCAATTTGTTTTGTGATCATTACTCTTTTATATATTTTTTTACAATTTCCTTAGAATGAATCCCCTCAATTCATCTGTGGGGACTCACTCTAGGGATTCCATCGAACCTCTGTGCTTGCTGTATCCCGTCATCCAAGTTCAGCTTTCTAAGGTTTCCAGGAATTTTTTCTGGATCTATAATAAAGGATCATGGTAAATGAGTTGTCTATAATTTCCAACTCTCAGGCAATCTTGAAGTTCATTGCTTATTTCTACTACTCTGAAAGTGTTGTTTCTGGAATTTTCTCCCCACTGCTTTTCTTAAAAATGAAAAACAATTATACATTTAGAACATAAATTGATCCTTGCTGTTCAAATTCAAACTAAGTCTTTAGTAAAGAGTTACACTTCTTCAATTCTTTCTCAAGAGAGATGCTGGCAGTCTAGCAACCATCGTGCCTCCACGGTCAAGTTTGTTGGAGTTTATATGTGAGTCTTTCCAAGATGGAGCCCCTGACTTCTCATTGGTTCTCTTCAATAATTATGGATCAACTGTAGCACCACCTTCTCTGGGTTATTGAGCGCCTATCATATGCCCGGCACTGATTCCTTCATATCTATAGGTTTAATAAGAATTTTATTCACTTTATCTGTGTTTAAAAGATGAAGTATATGAAAGGTTAAGTAGCTTGCCCAAGGTCACACAGCTAGTAAGGGGCAGACCTGGCACTGGGGCTTCACCCATTTGGCCACTAAAACCCACGCATGTATCGGCGGTAGGATGGAGGCAGCTCACACCAGTCTGTGACTATTGATTCCACCAACCTCTTCCCAACTCTGCCTTCACTGGCATCACACTGGTGGTTTGAAATCCTGTATTTATACCATGGAAATCCTACAAATGCCTTGGTCCCTTTGGAGACCTGATTTTAGCACTTTGCATGCTACATGTTGCCCAACGACTTCTCTCAAGAGGAAGACTGTAGAATTAAGTGATGGGAGTGGTGAAGGGAAAGAGTTTCCAGAAACCTTTTGCCTAAATAATGTCATGCTAGTTTCTGTGACTGAGTGAGCTATAAAAAATTCCTCAGCCAGAACGTTCCCATTGACGTGCACTCAGTACCCATCCTCAGTCCCCTGCAAATCACATTTTATGGAAGTTGTGTCAATGTTTGCACACTCTTAACAAGGCCATGCCTCAACTTCTGGTGCTTTACCATCTCTTCTGGATTTCTCACCTGCTCTAGGGTGGAGAGGGTATTCTGAAAATCTAGTTAAGCCAAATCCTCAGAGACTGATTATACAGGTCATGGATAATCCAGGCTTTCTTTCCCCCTCCTCCTCATCACCTTCTGGCCTTTTTACTGCTCATTAGCACCTCTGCCAGAGACCTGGGCTTGGGAAGCAGTGAGTGGGTGTGGAACTCCCATCAGCCCATCTGGCTCCTTGCCAACACCTCTTGTGTAGGTTTGTTGGGAGAAGTAACTTAGAGACGAGGTAATGGATCCCTAACATATGTGGATTTTATTCAGCTGAGCTACCCACCCAGGCCTCACCCACTCCCAACACACCCTACCCTGATGCCACAGGTCATTAAGTGTTGGTTGCAATAACCATTGTCCTGCCTGATGGCTGTTTTATTCACTTCAATACATATTACTAGTGGCCAATTTAGTTAACTCCAATCGTGGGTATGGCCAAGCACTGTACAGGGCCAGAGTGAGGAGGAGGAGAAACTTTAAATTAACTAGTGCTCACAGGGTTGGCCTTAGGGTAAGTGAAAGACAACTATGGCAAGATTTCAGGAGCATCTCATTAGCTACTGCCCCTTAGTGTTTCCTCAATTTGCACTAGGAGGATAAAATATTTTAATACATACCACTCTCCCCATTGCTTCAGACACCCTATATACATTACATCATTATAAAATAAAAAAAATGTCGGTTAGTCAAGTCTTTGGTTATGGCCATTTACTTGGCTATGAAATTACCTCTTTCATTAGTGTATTTATCCATCAAATATGTTTGAGCATCTACTGTAAGCCAGACACAGAGCTGGGGATGTATTGCTGAGTATAACAGTCCTGGGCTCTGGTCTCATGCTGCTAATAGTCGTCTTTAGAAGATGATCAAGCAAATAAGCTAAATAAAGGCAATACAAGTTGAGATAGGCAGGACAAAGCTAATACATAGGGCGCAGCTATATTGAATAATGGAGGGTCATGTTTTAGATGTGGCGAGGATGGTCAGAGAAGGGCTCTGTGGGAAGAGACATTGAAACTGAGACCCAAAGGGTGAGAAAAGACCTGCCACATGAAAAGCTGGGGCAGAACACAAAGACTGAGCAGACAGCAAGCCCACAGCTCTGAGGTGAACTTTACATGCCAAGCCCCCAAAGGAATGCCGGTGTGTGTGAGGAGGGGGCAGTGGCAGGGACCTCACTGCAGCAGTGATTGAGGAGGAGGTGGGTTGGCGGCAGGCCATGGAGGGCTCCTAGACCATGGTGAGGGAATGAGACTTCGTATTCTAAGCGCAATGGGAACACAGTAAAGAGTTTTAAGCAGGGGAGTGACAGGAAAATATACTTAGAAGCCCACTTTGGTATTTGACAACATGGATGAAACTTGAGGATATGACGCTAAGTGAGATAGCTCAGACAGAGAAAGACAAATACTGTATGGTATCACCTACATATAATCAAAACAAGCCAAACTTGTAAAAACAGTACGTGATGGGTATCAGGAGATGAGAGGTGAGGCGATAGGACAGATGCCATTTAAGGGTACAGACTTGCAATTAGTAGCAGATACGTCCTGGAGACCTAATGCACAGCATGGTGAATGCAGTCCATGATATTGTATTATGATCACCGTACTTGTGAAGTGACTAGATCTTAATTATTCCAACCACTAAAAAGAAATGATGAGGATGTGATGTGATAAAGGTGCTAATTAGCGCTGCAATGGTAATCATAGTACAATATATAAATGTATCAAATTAATATGTTGCTCACCTTAAATTTACTACATTGTTAAATGTCAAATATACTTCAATAAAAAAAGAAAGTATATGGAAAAAGCTAAAAAACATTAAAAAAAAAAAAGAAGCAAATCCTACTCTGGTTATTGCATGGAGAATGTCCAAGAGTGTCCCGTAGGGACCAGGAGTGGAAATAGGAGGTCAGGCAGAGGCTGCTGAGAGCTTCCAGACGAGAGTGGAGGACATGGCAGAATGCAGCATGGTGACAGTGAGGACGAAGACACATGGGTAAGTTCAAGACATATTTCGGAGAGAGGCTTTATGCGACTTATGTGATGAATTGAATTTGTGTCTGGGTGTGGATGAGAGACCAAGATGACTGCCAGGTTTCTGCAGAGATGGTGGTACCATGTCCTAGATGGGGACCTGTGGGGAGCTGGGTGAGACAGCTGCAGGGAGAGTTAAGTGTTCTGATGCACACATGCTCGTGTTGAGACACGTCTTCCCTGAGCTCCCACTCCTCATGTCCATGAAAACATGAAATTGAGGAACAGAGAAATGTATTTACTTTTCCAAATTCATGTAGCTAACATGTCATAGAGCCAGTATTGTATCTTAGACTGTTAGGATCTGTTATACCCTATGAGAACCCAGTCTCTTCACCCTCAAGTTCTATTGCCTCTTGAAGTTTGGAGAATAAGCCAAACAAACACGCCAACTTAATTTTTAATTGTTGAAGTCAATGTTTCCAAAATTAGCTGCTTATCAGAATCACCCAAAGAGCTTGTTCAAATACAATTTCCTGGTCCACCCAGACCTAAATCAGCGTCTGTTAGAATTAGGACATAGACTCTGTGTCTTTAACACATTTTCCGTGTGATTCTGATGTAGCCAATCTATGGAGCAACATTTGGGAATGAGAGATATGAGTTATCTTTTACTGCCTTCTCTCCTTCTGAGACGACATTTCCTTCTCAATGGCACTTGTTCAGCGCTTCCCAATTTTTAGAGCATTCTCCTTGATACTAAGACAGAAGCTCAACAGGAAGTGATCATTTTGCTTTCTGCATTTAGTTCAGATTGTCCTTCAACATCTCTCCATTTATTCAAAGTTCAATATACATGGAGGAATTGCATGTTTACTTCCTGCTTCCCGTGAAACAGAAAGACATGATTTTTCTAAGACACATTTTAGATAGTCCACCCCAAAGGCTAGCTGTTTCCATTTGAAACAGCTAGAATGAAAAATTAGGCCTTCATTTCAGATTTCCTTCTCAGTAGCAGGCTAATTTATCCAGAATAAAAGACAACTATTGAATATGGTTCCCATTTTATAACTTTCCTACTTTTTAGCCCCAAACAAAAAATGGGTTCAAATTCTTCTTCGTTCGAGACTTGTGCCCCTACAAAACAATGAAGGAGGCAAAATCCGTCTACCATGCCCCTCCCCAGTCCTGGAGCGCCCCCTCCATGGGGGCTCAGGACTTGACCTGACAGGGTGGCCAACCTCAGTTTACCAAGGACTGAAGAGTTTATTGGCATGTAGTTTTTTTTTTTCAATGTTAAAGCTGGGTCAGTCCTGAGGCTGGGTAGCTAGTCCCATATCTGTTTTGTAGCAAGAGGACAGGCAGAGGAAGAATTACTCTGCTCTTCTGTCTTCCTGAGACACTATCAGCAGGTACCCCAGAGTCGGAATAGGCTTAGATTCTAAGTCTGAAAAATAGCAGCTGTTAAAGCTACGTCCAGGCAAACTGCTGGTGCGGTGAACCTGCCTGGGCAAGGAAAGTTGAGAACTGAAAAAATTACCTTGAACGGGCCCTCTTTTTTCCTTCCACTAAGAATAAAATACAGTTTCTTGGCATGTATCTATATGAAAGTTGTGGTCAAACCATTTCTGTTTTAACTTCTTTCAGGGCTTTCCCATAGTTCCTTGTGCATTTTAACTGCTGATTCTTTCACAGCAGACGGGTAAATTCTTTGTATTAGGCCTGAATATTACTGCTTAATCCTGATGCGCTGGGCTTAGATTTCTATCCTTTGCTGCCAGTATTCTCATAGAGAGAATTTGATAGGTAATAACTTGGTCTCTTTATGAGGAAACACAAGCAAATTTTATGCCCTTCTCACTCAATGCCAAACAATTGATAGTGTGTCATACAAAATTGCTAAACCAGTTTATCTTTTACGAACAGGCCAAACAGAGACTGCTTCATAAGCAGGCGAAGTTCTTCCTGGAATAAAAAGCGCGGTGCATGCCCTGGCAGGGTGGCTCCATTGGTTGGAGTGTTGTCCCATGTACCAAAATATTGAGGGTTCCATCCCTGGTCAGGATACATCTGGGAGGCAACTGATGGATGTTTCTTTCTCACATCACTGTTTCTCTTGCTCTCTGTCTCTTTCTCTCTTCCTCCTAACTCTCTAAAAATCAATAAACATATCTTCGGGTGAGGATTTTTTAAAAATCAAAATATGGTGCATCTTGGGAGAGTCCTTAGGGAAGGTCATCTCCTTGGGTGCTTTGGGGGCAGTGTTTTGACCCATACATAGACTCCCCTCCAGGGACCAACGGGTAGATACTTAGATGGTGCGTGACCATTTATGCTTCAAAACTTGATTTCAGGCTTTACGACAACAGTTTTCTAACCCATTCTTCCATATATGCTTTAAAGAGGCGACATGTGAAAGTGCTGTTTATTTCGTATGGGGCTGAAAATGAGTTGGGACATGGTGCTGGGAAATCATCTGAGAAGATGGAAGTGGCATTTGGGGTGAATTTAGACCTCTCCCGTGAGGAGGGTTGGAAACCCTTACCAGTCTTTCTCGTGTTACCAGTCAGTCACCCGCTCTCACGGTCCTGCCACCTCTTTCTGGAGAGTGTGCATCACAGATTGTAAGTATGTGTGTGTTTGTGTATTTGTCTGTTTAATATTCAGCCCCATTTGAACCCCCTGATCCTGTCCTGTGTGCTTTACAATGTTCGTTGTTCATCTCTAGTTTGCTAGTGGCTTAGTTCCTTTCTGTTTGTGCGACTATGTAAATACCCAGCCCCCCAGAAATAGTTTATCCTGTGAGTGTGTGTGTGGGGGGGGGGCTGTTGTTGGGAAGAGTGTTAAGTCTTTTGGGGCAAGAGTTAGATATTAAATAAATTAGGGCTCTACTGGAGTGGATGGAGATTTTAGGTATCATCTTTAACTTCCCCTCCTCTATTACTTGACAGACATAACCTTATCGTCATTCACCTTTTCTTATCTTTAATCTTAACCTTTCTACTACCTCCCCTCCCAGCCCCCACCAACCAGGGTGGGTGAGGACCTAGCAGTAGACAAGGGGCTGGGCCCCTCACTCTGAATATCAATCAAAGTTGAACCTTTTCCCTGGGGCCTATATCCCCTTTCAATAAGTCCTGCCTCTAACCATTTCTTTCAGGGGACTAATTCTAACCCTTCTTCCCTGTGCATCTCCAACCTGCCTCTTCCTTGAAGCCTTGGAATACAAGCCATAGCCCTCTCTCCTTATACTTCCCGTAGCTCTCCACTGCGGCTGATCAAAGTCTAACTGGCCCTGTAGCCATGTGTGGGCACCTCTCAGCTCTGCTGTCTTGTAAGATCCTTCAGGCCTGGAACCTCATCTTTATTTCTTCTCCATCTGCACATTAGGATGTTTATTTATTTATTTGTTTTTGTCTCCACTATAACTCATATTCTAATTTCCTTTGATGAATGTTGAGATTGGTTAGCCTTACATGGGTTTTTCTCATTAATTTTTGCAGCCATTTATAGTTTCGGCTTGCATCACTTCTTGGGGGGAAAAAAGAGATCCATCATCATAAAATCTATCATGGAAGGTGGCATATTTATTTACTCCCTCTAGGTCTGCCTTTTTCCAGTTGGAGGCCGTTGTCTCCTCATGAAAGAGCGGGCTCGCTAGATGGACAGGCTTGTGACTCTGTAGATGCTAGCATGTCCCCTTTCAGTCTTGCTCAAAAGTCTTAACAATCCATCCAGTCCCTCCTCCCCACCCCCATTCCTTCCATCATTTGATTTACTCTTCTCCAGTTCTCCAGCTCCGTGTTTTGTTTTATTTTGTGGGTGGTGCCTTATACCCCGAGGGCACAGAAATAGGGTGGGAAGAGTGGGAGCTGAAATACGGGTCCTCAGGGACCTTGTATTGTTGCGGAGATGTTGTATTTTTGTGGCTACAAGGTGGTGGGAACAGGGTAAACAAGAAACTGAGCATTTTGGGGTCTAAGCCACGGATAGGTATCCACCTGCAAATGAAGGTGAGTCTATCTGTACAATATGCCCTCTGACCACGTGATTGGGCCATTTTTGATACCAGTGCATAATGAGAATAACCACAATAACTACTCTTTACAAAGCATTGACTTTTGTATCAGGTAGACACCATGCACTTTTCTCACTTTGGGTCATTTAATTCTCTGCAACTATACTGCGAAGTTAGTATTTCCCTGCCCATTTTATAATTAAGGATACCAGCCCTCAGAAAAGTTAGTCAACCAGGATAACTAAGTACCGAAGACAAAGGGCAGATGAAGCTGGCATTTGAACCCAGATCCGTTTAAATACTGTCATCTTTCTATTTTATAATAAAGCACTTCCCTGCCCCCCTCCCTAGGGACTTAAATGATGAAGCTGCAATTTTAGGACTTTTCTGGCAGAGATAAGTCTTTAAAGGGCCTGTTTCTCCTGGAAAATCCTTCCTAGATAGGAGAGAAGAGTCAATGAGTTGTTAAGATTGACAAGGAAACTCACCCCGCCTGCTTACGGTAACCGTCTATTGCTGCCTGAACAGCGCCTAACCTGCATATTCTCTAAAAATAAGCTAGACCCTTTGATTGACATATGAGTACATTCACTCCTTCAGGCCACTAGCGTACCATTTAGATAATAGGAGAAATCAATTGTTATTATGAAATCAATATGTAGATCAAAGTATATTGAGTAATAATATAATCTGGAGGACACCATGACGTTTCTGTGGCTGATGTCCCGCTGGGACACATTAGGATGGTCAAGTCCATTTTTGCTGATTAGTGCCTCTGCTGGACTAGTATATTTTGAACACTACCCCTAGGTATTAGATGTGATTCCATTCCTCAAGGAAATCGCAATCCAAATAGAGAAATGGAATCTAAACATATAAAACTTTGAATAATGACTCCAGAATTAGAGAAAAACACTCTTGTCTACTCAATTTGTTTTATTTTTCTCCCTAGCACGTATTCACCACTGAACAAATTTTGTATTTGTTTATTTTATTGTTCACCGCATTAACATCAGCATGTGTAATACTGCTTGGTCCTATCGAATAAAGGAAAGAATATTTAGAGCAGATAGATATTTAAAACAGAAAGAATGCACTGGAGCAGTTGGGAAGAGTTTCATGGAGAAGGAAAAACAGGAGAAAAATCTGGAAGGAAAGGTTGGGGAGAAGAGGTGGAGACAGGGAGGAGAGCTTGGGCAACAGCTGGCGTTTCGATAATACACTTCATGCATAGGGTCTGTGAGTAAACCACTTTGGCTGGAACAAAGGGGCCCTTGAGGTGACCAATTGACAGCAAAGGTGTGATGTACAGTCTGTAAGAATCCTTGGGGCATTTAATTTGTAGAGCAATGAGAAGGAAACTTACTGTAGAGCAAGGAGAAGGAAAAACATGTAATGGCCCACATCGAAACCCTTCATCCCCCTTGCATAAGGAAGTCATGGAGATTAAAACATCCTGCAGAGGGAACAGCAAGTGGCGGCTGCAGATCTTTCTGAGCCGATGCTTAGAAAAGAAGTATCACCAGTGAGAAATGTGCAAATGGGTAGTGCTGACGGAGATTTTAAGGACGTTGCATGCGTTCTCATGTTTTAGATTGGGTTTCTGCTTTCTTTTGGTGTGCCTCTTGCTGCATCACCCCTTTTACATTTGAAATCAGACAATTCAAAACTAATTCGAAGACAGACACAAGCACACATAATTGTGCACTTGCGCAGGTACGAGCACATGTGCGCGCACAAACGAACACACACACACAGCTTCCTTCAGCCTAACTTCTATTTCCTCTCATCTGGCAGCTTTCAGAGTAATCTCACCCACCTGTTAAATCAGAGAATGTCAAGTTTAATTTATAACAGTGAGTAGAAACAGGATGCTACAGAGAGCATTTTAATTAAAATCCTTTAATTGGATACATGCTTCTTGTGAAAAGGGAGCCGTGGAGAGAGCCTCTTTGTCGGCACCTTTCACTCCAGTTGCCAGAGATTGTTGCAGGAATGGCCTTGCAATTGGAACCAGCCCTCTGTGGGGCGGGGAGGGGGATGGAGGCCAGGAGAGGGAAATTGGGAGAAATCGAAGAAGGACAAAGGGAGACGATGGCTATGGATTTTGTGCAGAAACATGGCCTTGGTGTTTTCCAGAGGCTGTTCTGCCGAAACCTATTGGTATCCTTTCAAGTCGGTTTCTCCTTAATCCTTTCATCGTCCTCAGGATGGGATAGTCTCCAGGGGAAATCCAAAAATACCTCTGACTTCAGACACTGGCTTAGGAAATCTTGACAGTATAGGTCAATTGGAGAGTGTGGGAGGTGGACAGATGACAGTGGGGTTGGGGGAGGCCCAGCCTTTGCACCTGGGGTTCCTTAAGTGACAGCACTTAGCACTATCCAGCCCACACTGCAGGAAAGAAAGTGTTGGACTCAATTAGAGCCCGGTTGAAGGGAGGGGCTGTGTGCTGAAGTGGGGGGCCCAGCCTGGAAACCATCCCGAGCGCTCATGTGGGGTGACAGCAGTAGAGCGTGCCAAGAGAGCAGAAATACATGGAAGTATTTTACTGGAAACTCTCAAAGTAGCTGAGCGAAGTGGGAACTGGAAGTAGTTTTAGTGTCAGGTATGTTGCCAAGGAAACAGAAGACCCTAAACTGAGCTCATTAAAGAGAGAGGAGGGTGAAGGGGTTTTTACCTTCTTGGTTTTGCTTCAGCTTGCTGTGCCAGAAGGTGATTCAAGAGGGTCTAAGTGACACTGATTCTTTCCTGTGAGCTACAAAAACCGGCACTGTGACCTCTTGGTGCAGAGGAGAGACATAACCTGAAAGGATTTTTAGGTGTTATTCATCCATTGCTACTGTTGGGCTCCTAAAGGCCCCGGTTGCCAAGGAAACAGTGGTAGACAGTTTTGTTTACAACTATTGGTTCCCTCTATTGGTGTGCTGGTAAATGTTTAGCAACTGGCTTTGGGTGGGGGAGGTCTGACTTGTAGAAATTTCCAACTTCCATGCTGTAAATATTTCCATTATGGCCGATTTCAAGATACTGATGCTTTAAGAAGCAGTTGGACTAATTCCTGAAATTACAGAATTGGCTGCCGCAAGCTCTACGAGCTGTTTCTAACACACCACTGGCTCTTTCCTGCCCTTGTTAAGCTTTCCTGTAGGAGGTGTTTATTTCCCTCTTTCATTGACTTTGGGATTGGCTACAGGACTTGCTTTGGCCAATGGAATATAAGCAGATGACAGGAGCCACATTGAAGCAAAGGTTTAAATGCACTAGTATGGCTTAGCTCTGTTCTCCCAGCCTGCTTCGACCTTCTGCCCTCCACTTTGAGAAGAGAGAGTCCTGGCTGGTCGTTCAGCCTGGATCGCAGAAGACACATGGACCCACCGAAGTTGAGCTGTTCTCAGCATAGCCTGGCAGAGCCACAGCCCAACTGCACCCCTCACATAGTGTGAGTGAAGAAATCCATGTTCGTTGTTACCTGGCACTGAAATTTTGGGAACCAAATAATGCAGAACTCTCCACCTCATCAATGCACACCGAACAACTGTTGTTACATAGCAAACACTATGGAATTATATCTCGGTCATGTAAAGGAATTAGAGGCTCTCAGTTCTGGAAGAAACTAAAAGCCCAGTTATTTCAGTGATGGGATGATGCCTGAAGCCGTCTTCAAACCCTCTGCCAATGTTTGTCCACTTCAGCCAGGCTCTTTGAACGCGGGAGACTCCCATCTAGGGGTGGGGATCTTACTGACTCCTGAGAGTGTCCACACCGTCCATGGCAGCTCTGAGTGTGAGAAGATTCTTCCCTCTGTGAACCAAAGCTTTTCCCTTTTAGCAGATGTCTAGTAGCCCTAGTTCCATATTGCCAGGGGACATGGAACATTTAATTATTCTTCTATAAGAAAACATCTCTGCAGATACTCGATGACAATCTATACTATCCATGTTTAGTTTTCTCTCCATGGGAAACTCCTCAAAAGTCTGAGGAGGAAAAATGTAAACCCAGAATGCTTTACCCAGTAAACATATTATAAGTTTAAGACAAATAAACCCTCCACTTGACATGGAGGCTTGTACCCCTGGCCCTGAGCATCTGAAGTATATTGATGTGAACGACTTAGTGGAAGTATAGAGGGATATTGGACTCAGACACAGGGCCAAGAAACTGGAAGCGGAAGTTTTAATACACTTCAGGCAGCAGGAGACGTAACTATAGACTTAAGAAAGGGAAGATCACAAGGCTAGTATCTGGAAGAATAGAGATTAAGAGATTGCCCAGAGTGCAGCGTAGGTATAGGAAGGGATAGAAAATAGGAACACGAGATTAAGAAACACGGAGGTTAGGATTAAAAGGATGATATATATTTAATAAGAGTTCTAAAGAGAGGAAATGGTGGGATTAAGGGAATTTTCAAAGATAAATATGATTTTTTTCAGAATAAAAATTCCAGATGTGAACACCTGTTTGAAGAAGCATAATGAAACTTGAGCAAAATCAAGAAAAATATATTCATCTCTTATAATAAAACTGCTTTACAAAGAGGAAAAGGAACAGTTCGGTGTAACCAGAGACCAAAGAAATTGCCTAAAAGAAAAATTAGACAAAGAGGTCAATAGAATAAAGAGCTAAGGGAAAAAATCTGGAAATCCCATCAACCTAGAATTCTAAAGTCTGTTCAAGAGTGAGCATTGACCACTCATTGATCTCACTGAAAGCTTCTGAAGACTGTCTGTCTTTCAGAAAGGGAATGAGTCGGAAGGAAGGGAAAGCTGTAAGAAGAACGAGAATGCCAGGGATATTAGTAAACACGTAGGCCTCATACTTAAGGCTCATAGGGTCCTGCATTTTTCTGGAGGACAAAGATATGGATTAACTTGAAATCTTGTTGTGTCCAATACACATCTAAAAAATAGAAGGTACCCATCAAAAGAATAATGATAGTGTAATGTCCAGACTAGTAGTGAAATTAAAAATGCAAATCCAAATCATTACATTTTTGGTAAAAGTATAAAAACATTGAGAAGAGTACATACCAGCTTTAAGGTTATTGGTTGTCTCCTAGAAGGAAGGGAGAGGAACGGGACATAGTGAGGTGTGTGTATGGGGGGGAATTCATCAAACATATTTGCATTATTTATTTAAAAAATCTGAAGAAAATAAGACAAAGTGTTAGTGTATTAATTAAGTCTGGAGAATGGGTACCTCAGTGTCTGTTCCATAATTTTTTTTTTTTTACTTTTGTATGTTTCCACTTTTCACAATTAAAAAGTCTAATAATTAGGGGCAAATCCAAATGGCTACAAGCTTATGAAACAACACTCAGATTCACTAGTAGTCAGAAAAATATAAAATCAAATAATGATGAAATGTTAAATTTAGATAATCCAAAAGACAAAAATTTAAAAGACCTCTACAAAGAAATTGCTGAAAAATATGCATGGAAAAAGATAGTCTTTTCAGTGGAAACATTATGACTACATTGAAAATAAAGATAAATGTACATAAACTCCTTTAGCTAGCAATTTCAGCACCAAAAATCTACATTATAAAAATAAAAGGCATTTATTGCAGTAATGTTGGTGCGGGCAAAATACAGAATCAAAAATGGCTATCCTTATAGGTATGATTAAATAATGCGTATATTCACATACTGGTATGCAATGCAATAAATAAAAAGAGAAAAAAATTAAAACTGTATCAGTTTCCTTGGAAACTTTCCATAAAAAATTGTTGTGTGAGAAATAAACAAGATGTAGGAAAAATTGTTTTTAGTATGATTTTTATTTAAAAAGGAGATGAATATAAACATGTGCTTTTTGGGTGCGAGCAAAGATAATCTGGGTAGAGATAGGGAGAGAAGGGTAAAGGAGAGCCATCCCCCCACCCAAATGGGGAGAGCAGATAACAAAAATCTATTAATAATAGCCATTGTGTGTAAAAACCACATTTACACATTATATATATATAAATATAAAATAACAAAATGAAAAGCAGAATTAAAGGATGAAAAGATTAAAACAGTCTTTAGCTCATTTGGCATGCGTTTATCAGCTGGTGCTTCAGTGAGCATTGTGACTTGACTTTTTTTTTTTAGCCTTTTATCCAGTCACCTTCTGCTTCACGTAGGAGCTACTCAACCATCCTGCCCCCCTGCCCCTCAACGTCCAGCCTGAGCTCTCGGGCTCTTTTATTTGGAATATCCTCTTCACTTAGTTGAGTGAATGGCTCTGTGTATATTGGAATGCACCAAATTAAATTAATAAAATTTGCGACAGTTGAGAAACTGAATTAAGAGAGGCAACGGAAACAGAAGTCAACCATGAAGCCACTGAGTCTGGAAAGGAACAGGGCGTGTTTACTGTAAGTGTCCAATGGAGGCAGTATGTTGGGGCTCACAGGCAGTACAGTTGGATAAATTGGATGAGACTGGTCATAAAGGGTCTGGAACGGCTGGTAGAGACTGCACTTCAGAAGTATTAACTGAGAGCTTCTGTATGTTTTTAAGCAGTGGAATAACAGCAGCAAAGGAAGAATTTAAGGAAGATGTGTTGTCAGTGGTATTCAAGACAGGGGAGAAAGTGAGTAGTGTTGTTAATTTAGATAGAGACTGATGAAAATTTGGCACAGGGGAAGGAGAGGAAGGACAATGTGAGTGACCATACAGGGCAGGATAAATGGCAAGATTCTATGATTTTTCTGGATATTATGGAGATCAGGAAGACAAGTAAATTCAACATGAGTTTATTTGAATTCAGTAATTAGGAAGAAGTTGGTGTCACTCAGAAATGGTTTAAAATATTAAGGTATGTATACACAAACACACACTGATTAACTATTGATAACACAGTTACCATTGCAATGTGGTATTGATATTAACCATTTTCACAGGACTGTCTTTGATTTCTTGAACCGGAAGTGGATAGTGTGGAATCTATAATGGGTCCCCCACTTTCAGGTGGTGACTTCACATGATCTAATGATGTGTTTTCAGGCTTTATTCTAGTTCATGTTGACCTCTGCCCTGCTCAAGCCCAATTTTTGGACTGGAGCTGATATACTAATCAAGACCATTTAAAAATTCTTTTCCTCAAAATTGTACAAAGATCAACTTTAAAAAATAGAGTTTTCTAACAAAACATTTTGGATTTCATGAATTGCACATCCATGCCCCAGCTATTTATTTTCTTGCCAGACTTTGTACTAATTTATAGATATTCATAAATACTGGGGGATGTCTTTCTTTCAATGCAGAACTGTTTGTTAGTTTAAATGTTATTTCTTATAGGAGTGGGGGGATTATCTATATTTGCCTGGTAAAGTGTAATCTGGAATGCTGTGGGCTAATAATTATAAAGTCCTTCCTTAAGATACAATCTTATCAGATGTCCTCCTGGCTTTTGCATCAGAAATAAAAGGTTATCTAGTTAGTGTTATGCAGGGAGCTTTCTGTTGATTTAATTTCCAACTGAATCTGATTTTCATCTGTCTAGTGGAAGTCTATGTAATTTATACAGGAATCTGAGCAATGTTGAGGGCTGACCTATCAGTGTTGACCAGAAATCCACTTGGAGTCAGAATTAACCCTAATTGCTCTTACTGTTGGCTTCTCTCTTTTTACCATGGAGACCTAGCTTTCAATTAAAAAAAAATATCTGGGGGCAAATTCTACGCATAAAATTGTAAAGCTCAAATATTTGCAGAAGTGGGTAGTGGGTGCCTTGTCCTCCGGAAATTTCACAATTTCCAGAGTGGTCTTCTTTTCTGAGCTTCTTTTATGGAGAAAGAGTGTTTTTTTCTACCAATAAGCATTGTTATGATCTAATAAACACAGTTGGAGCCATTAGGAAAAGAGTTTTTTTTTAAGGCAAAATTGAAGGGTTTAATGTTATGATAAAACTTAAAAACAATAAGAGGTTGATATTTACTCAAACTCTGAACAATCCTAAGAGAGCTATTTTTTACATCCTTCCGGGTGTTGAGTTGTACTGTTCCCTTCAAAAGTGGGGATGGATGTCCATATACTCAAATGTGGAACGTGGGACCAGAGGACCATTTTATTCTCCCCTGAATCACCCATTAGAGGTAGGAGACACATACCTAGTGTATAAACATGTAGACCTCAGTGTTCACAGGCAGTCTGGTTGAAGTGAGGTGACTCACATGAGTTCATAAACAAGGTAAGGTCTAGCACGGACCTGTTCTCCATGTTTTTTATCCTGAACGACCCCCTTCAGATCTACAATCTCTGTAGTATTGTCTCTAGAGGCCCCAATGGTTGGTCCTAGGTAGCATTTATGTTTTTTAAAATACACCATTTGGGCCCGGCTGGTGTGGCTCAGTGGACTGAGCACGGGCTGGGAACCATGCGGTCCCAGTTCGATTCCCAGTTGGGGCACATGCCTGGGTTGCAGGCTGGGTCCCCAGTGAGGGCCATGTGAGAGGCAGCCACACATTGCTGTTTCTCTCCCTCTCTTTCTCCTTCCCCTCTCTCTAAAAATAAATAAATGAAAATCTTTAAAAAAATCTTTATTAAAAATAAAATAAAATAAAATACACCGTTTGAAGTTACTATTCTGAATTTGAGATTTACTTCTGATGTTTAATAAAAGCTGAACATCTTATTTGAGTCACACCGAAGACATACTTTGCATTTTGTTGGGATTTTTCTCATGGTATTGGATAAACAGCAGGTCTTTCATCTTTCTGTAGTCCACAGGCTAATGACCAGAATTCTTGAGCTACACCAAGATGCACATTATATGGCATTTAAATTTAAAAGTTAGTTTTCCTTTTCGTAGGCTTGTTGATTATTAACCTATAGCAATTTCTAAGATCTGTCAGTATTTTGGGATATTTTGAAAACCAATATTGGGCATATCAGATCAAATATTGAAGACATTATGGAGAAGCTATCTTACCTATTATCCATTCCAATGTGCCCACTGTGGATACAAACAAAGGGGAGATCATTTTACTTCCAAGGGTCCTCCCAATAAGTGTCATTTACTGGCTGGCCCCCTTGCAGCGAGACTGCTGCATAATGCATGTCACTTCATCAAGTCCTGAGGGAACTTAGTCGACCTCAGATAAAGTTAGTTGCCACTTTCTTCCAGAATAGATATGTCTAGGCAACATCAAAGCAAAGCCAAAAGAGCCGGTGCACGGAACAGGTCTTTCTGAAATCTGGTGCACTGCTGACTCTGTTTACGTTGCTGTCCTTCTCTCCATCTCGTTTAGCTGGTAGGTATGGCCACTAGGAAGGATGTTCCAAGTTTCAAATCCAACAAAGCCTATCTCTTTTACTTGGGGGCTATTAATAGCTGCCTATTTCCATCCCTGGCGATCTCAAAACACTTTAAAATTTTTACTGTGCTCAAATACAAACTCTTATTATTAGAATCAGTTTACCTTCCGCTACATGTGTCTACATTAGTGGTGGAATGTGGCAGCTGTTTAACCCTGAGAGGCTCCTCTTGAAGACTTGAAGATGAGGAATGAAGACATATTCTGTATCCTATTCCCTCTATGGTTTCAAGAGACAGGGCTGGAATATACTGCTGCCAGATTGGAATCTGCCAGGCTTCCTAAACTGGTATTACCCAGTCAGTAGGAGTTGAATAAATGCCAGTGATCGAGCCTGTATTCAGGGTTTTGTTGCATACATTGGTAAGGGATGGAGAAGAGGGGATTCCAGCTATCTACATTCACCCTCACTGAGGGAGAATGTGGGTCCAGAAGCAACTCAGAGGCAGAGTCCCTGCCATCAGCACGTGGCCGTGAAGAGCAGTGGAAAGAACTCAGGGCTGTGAATATGCAGATGCGGAGAGCTTCATCTGTGTGGAATCAAAGCACTGGAGATGAACTCCAGAGAGCCAAGTCTGATAGCGTGTAGATGGAGAAAAACCAATTAGATGGAAATCTTTCCTTAAATTTCATGTGCTGTTTTTGTCTAGTCCTTCTTTATATTTTTCATCCTGTCCCATTATTTGAAAAGTCATGCGTTATTCTAGACAAGAATTTCAAAAATATTAAAAATAAATAACCCTTTACTCACTATCCATAGTTAATTGTTATCAATATTTGGATGAATTTCCTTGTAGGGTTGTATACGTATATGAAGAAAGGGAGGCAGGGAGACAGGAAGGCAGGAAGGGAAGGCGGGCTTTAGTATCTGTGATCAGTATTGGTACAAAGAAGTAGAATGTGATTGGGGTTTTGTGGGCCATCATCATCCTCCAAATATAATATTTTCTTTAGTAGAGGAGGAGTTCAGGGATTAGGACACATTATTGATAATAATCTATAATAAATAATGGGGAAACTTTTCTCAGTTCTTCAATCCCCTACAACAGACCTGCCTTGTGATTTTGTAAGTATTTATGTGTCAAAGCTTAGTTGAGACAAAAACAAGAGTATTTTGAAACTCTGAAATAATGGGGAAACTTTTATTTAGTCTAACTAAGCATCTATATAATTATACAACCATCTGACACATCACTCTTTTATCCTTATTTCTGGTTGGCTTTTTGTGCTTTGGGAAGGAAGAGTGGTGGGAAATAGGTTTTGTGAAGTAGTACCAGTTTAGAGGTCGCCAGCTGAAAGCTCAGTTATTTCTCTTACGTTTAGTGTCCAGCATTTCTGTGCTCCCTTTGGTTCTGTTCATCTGTCCCAATGGAGTACTCGGTGGATACTTCTGTTTTCACCATTTTACCCACAGTGAGTTTGGCTGTGACAATCATAATTAATCAGGAAGACAACAAAGATCATGTATTGATGACAGCTCAAGCTAATTATAAAACCTCAGAGATGCCCCTAAGGGTCCTGTTTTATCAGATGCTTATTATGCTAAACTGAATCAAGATGTTCACTCATCATTTCAGGTGCTGGTAAATGTGCTAAATGGTGTGGAATTTTATGATCATAAAAGGTCAAATTTCAAGTATTTTATTGTTAAAGGAAATTTCACAGAATCTAAAATGTGAAGTCCAATTATACTGACTTCATTGACAACCAGACCGGCTTAAAGGTGAAACCTCATTTCCCCAGGGGTTTCAAGTCAGAGAGGAGAAAGTCCCCTCTGGTTGCTCCCCCTTCTGCCAGGTTTCAGTTATAACAGAGAATCTTTTCACAAAATGTAGTGAATTTATATTTCAGGAATTTAAAGCATATTTTATTGGCTCATCTGGACACTGGAAAATCTTATATTCTTTCCCAAGTGATTTGGCACAATATTTTGGCACACACTGAGAACTCACACACCTGGCAAGCCCCCTTGACTTCCCTGACGCTCAGAAGGAGGTCTCCAAACTTGGAAAGATTTTGGACGGCGAGCTATGTCCACTGTGCCCAAATCCAAGCATGAAAACAACCATTGACAGTCGGAGATGGGGCTGAGGACAAGAGGCGGAAGAGAAAAGACATAGAGGCTCAAGTGAGAAAAGAAAATGAGATATGGATACACTCATTTGGTCCACATTTCATAAACTCAAGACTTAATGAGTTTATACTTGATTTCATTAATGTTCATTCTCAGATAGTCGTCACCTTATGACTAACTTGAAATCCAGTTTCTTGTAAAGCTTGGGGGGTAATGCAGGTCTAATCTTCTAACGTTAAATAATATCCCAAACCAATGTTGACTCTGCTGGGATCACAATTCTGCAAACACAAGTAAGACCTGTGACTTGATAGTTATAGCTGTTTCTATTAGCTGTGACTCAGCTATTGGCTTCACAACAGCTACAGTACTCTGGAAGTGTGGGGAGGCGGAAGAAACCCTTGGGCACACAGACCCAATATAATAAAACAGTATCCAAGGACATCGTCACCCACGCTCCGTAGTGATGGTTCTTTATGACATGTGGAGAGTGTCCAATAGAGAGCCTGGCACATAGCGGAGACTCAGTGATGCTGGTTTTCCTATAATCATCATCACTGAAGTGGAATTCAGCACTAGGAGTAACTTAGCATTTTGGCACTAGTAATACACTTTTTTTTTTTGCCAGATTTTGATTAATAACTACAATTCTTGGAGGTTCTGTGTAGATATGTCTTTGTATCAATATGGATAATACCACTGAGAAGTCACTCAAGTATTTAGTGAAAGAATGAATGAGCTAATACGTGACTATATGAATGATTGAAATCAGGCTTTAAGTGGAGGAATAAAACAACAAGTAGGTGGTTTTTTTCCTGGATTGTAGTTTCTCTTGCTCTGCACTTGGAGATAAAAAAGTGTCTTATCTGCGGGGATCGGTAGGAACGAGAAGGAGGCTGGGAAGGGAGAAGGGATGTATCTGGGGCCTGGAAACCAGGGCCAGCTAGTAGGAATATGGAAGAGAGTATGAAAATCTAGATGAATCTTAGGTATAGAGCTGGATTCTAGGGTTTGGAGAAATAGGATTTCCATAGAATTTGTGAGGAAGCAGTTCACAGTTAAGGGAACAAGTCATAAGACATTTTATCAACCCATTGACTTATTTATTATTCATTCACTGTTGTGCATTTCATAAATAGTTTTTGAGTATTTATCATATGTTAAAGTTTTCATTACTTACCATGATACAACAGTGAAAAAGTGAGACATAGTTCTTTAAAGGCTAGTTTAAGGAAAAAGACAAAGGGGACATCATTTTGAATTCTGTTCCCATGTCAAGTTCTATATTCTGTAGTCTCCGGCCAGAGACAAATATTTCCCAGATAGTGTCTCCTTCCCTCTACTGAGGAAAGCCATCTGGGCTAGCACTCTAATGAAGATATTTTAGGGAGGTATGTATAGAATTTCTAATTGTATAAATGGATTTTCCTCTAGATCAGGGGTGTCCAACCTTTTGGCAGGTCTGGGCCCCACTGGAAGAAGAAGAGTTGTCTTGGGCCACATATTAAATACATTGTGACACATAATCACAAAAAATATCTCATAATGTTTTAAGTAAATTTATGATTTTATGTTCGGCTTCATTCATAGCTGTCTTGGGACACATGCGGTCTGTGGGCCGCAGGTTGGACACCTCTGCAAATCCAAAATATAAAACATTTGATTGTGTGGTGTTATATATGAGCAAGGCGGTAGGTCCATAAGAGCACTCGCTGGTAACGAGAGAAATGAGATCTTGTGGCCATGGCTACCAAGGAGAGAAGAGATGGAAGCAGTTTTTCTAGCAGAAGGAAAGAACGTGGTAGCCTAGTTGGTTCTGGCAGGAAAAAGGGAGACATAGCAAAGGAATTAGGTATTATAATATCCACATTTTTGAAAGTTATAGTCTGTGAGCTATATATCTTAAGTCATAATTAATCCAAACAGGGACTATTGCCTTGGAATGGTTTTCTGGTATTTGGGAATGATCTTGAGCACCACTCGGTACAACCAAATTGCAGAGCCTTGGAAGAAGCATTTGGACACCCCGCCATGCTCCTTGAAGCTCACTTTCATGGGATTTGACCTAAAAATACTCTTTACACATTCACCTCTTAGTCATTTATGGGAACACAAGTCAAGGCTGGTAAACTTCTGTCCTGCCCATTTGGGACTATTCCGGGTGGTGAAAAGGGCCAGTGGAAGTGTGGCAGCAGTAAATTATTTCTGGTCCAAGTGGGTTTTATGACTGCAACTCTACGGAGCTCCACGCCATCTCCTTTATCTCTGTCCTTCTCCTGGACAATTCCTCATGTAAGAGCTGTTGAAGGTCTAACAGAGCAGAGCAGCATGCATGGAGAGACCATTTAGCAAAAGGCAAAAATAAGTTATAGTCTGTAAAAAAATCATATTTCTTCCAATTACTAGTTCCTAACTGCCCTCTATTTTAGGACCCATTACTATTCTTTGGCTACCATATCTTGCTTTCTGTAATTCTCTTTTTGAACTGCGGTGGGATAACTATGGGTCCTGGAAAAATAGTGATGTCAGTGACTTGACTTCCACTTCCCTGGAAGCCTCTCCCATATTTTTCAGTGGACTCTTTCCATTTTCTATTTGTTGCCCAACCTATGTGAAAGTTTCTTCTCAGGAAAAAAAAATCTGTCAGCAATCATTCACACCTTGATGTAAATTTAGTCCAGTATGTTACTTCTCCCTGGGGTATATGCACTTTAAGATTTTTCCCCCTAAATATGCAAAAGCATTTTGCCTGTTTCTAGAGAAATTTAAGCTCTATTCACCAAGCAAGGGGATTGGTATTTTACTAGGTAAAAGCCCTACTTAAAGTCCCTGATATTCCACCAGGCAGTTCTTTTGTATAAGATGGGCTGTTACCATAAACTGTACTTGAGTTTCCATCTTGGATGCATCCCCAAATCATGAACTCACCCTGATTTAGGCACCATGGAAACCAAGGAGGCCAGTATTTATTATGTAATGAGACAGAGGGTCCTGGAGAGAAGAATCTATAGAAAACTGGTTGGATGTGGCCCATCTTCTTCGTTTATGTGATAGCCAGCCTCCAGAATGTCCCCCAATGACACCTGCCTCCTAGAACTCACACTTATCCTCTGCGCAGTGCCCTCCCACTTCGGATCAGAGCTGGCTCTGTGTGACTGACAGAATGTGGTGGAAAAGGAGGTCCATGACTCCTGAGGCTAAGGCACAAAGGGCATTGCAGCTTCTACCTTAGTGTCAAGGTGTCTTAACCTCTCACTCTGGGGGAAGCTTTCTGCCATATTGTGTGACGCACTCAAGCAGCTCCACAGACATATTCACATGGAGAGAATCTGAGGCGCCCACCTCCAGCTTGAACTAATTTGGCAACCGTGTGATTAAGCCACTTAGGAAGCGGCTCCAGCCCCAGTCAAGTCCTCTGATGACTGCAGCCCTAGCTGACATTTGACAGCAATTGCATGAGAGGCCCTAGGGAAAAACTTTAAGCTGAGTCCTTTTCAAGTTCTTGATCCATAGAAACCATGAAAGATGATAAATTATTGTTGTGTTAAACCACTAAGTTTTGGGGGCAATTTGTTACCTAGCATAATCTCTCAGCCTCCCAATATTTATCACCTACCCTGAATGTCTTGATGTGAAATACAACACACTTGTTCCCAAGTGAGTTACTTATTTCCACCCTATGAGATAGGGTGATTCGTTTGGTGGTAATTTAGCCAGATGAAATTTCTTACGAAGCAAGCTGACCAATACAATATTTTTTTGGAATATGAATAGCTTCTCTCTAGGTTCAAGGTATGGCTTATTTTGGTATGTCATGGAAAGTTTTTGGAACTCCTTATGAATATTTAGAATTAAAAAAATATGCATATCTTATTGATTATGCTATTACAGTTGTCCCAGTTTTTCTCCCCTGTATTCTCCTCCATCCTGTACCCCCCTCCCACCATTATTCTCCCACCTTAGTTCATGTCCATGGGTCATACATATAAGTTCTTTGGCTTCTACATTTCCTCTACTATTCTTAACCTCCCCCTGTCTATTTTGTACCTACCATTTATACTTCTTACTCCCTGTACCTTTCCCCTCACTCTCCCCCACCTCTCCCCACTGATAACCCTCCATGTGATTTTTATTTCTGTGAATATGTTCCTATTCTAGTTGTTTGCTTAGTTTACTTTTGGATTTTGAGGTTTGGTTGTTGATAGCTGCGAGTTTGTTGTTATTTTACTCTTTGTATTTTTGATCTTCTTTTTCTTAGATAAGTCCCTTTAACATTTCATATAATAAGGGCTTGGTGATGATGAACTCCTTTAACTTGAGCTTATCTGGGAAACACTTTATCTGCCCTTCCATTCTAAGTGATAGCTTTGCTGGATAGAGTAATCTTGGATGTTTGGATGCAAGCCAAACCTTGCCTTTCATGAATTCGAGTATTTCTTTCCAGCCCCTTCTTGCTTGCAAGGTTTCTTTAGAGAAATCAGCTGATAGTCTTATGGGAACTCCTTCATAGGTAATTCTCTCCTGCTTTTGCTGCTTTTAAGGTTCTCTCCTTATAGTATTTAATCTTGGCTAATGTAATTATGATGTGCCTTGGTGTGTGCTTCCTTGGGTCCAACTTCTTTTGGACTCTGGGTTTCCTGGACTTTCTGGAAGTCTATTTCCTTTGCCAAATTGGGGAATTCTCCTTCATTATTTTTTCAAATAAGTTTTCAATTTCTTGCTCTTCCTCTTATCCTTCTGGAACCCTTATGATTTGAATGTTGGAATGTTTAAAGTTGACCTGGAGGTTCCTAAGCCTCTTTCAATTTTTTGAATTCTTGTTTTTTCATTCTGTTCTGGTCGAGTGTTTATTTCTTCCTTCTGCTCAAAACTGTTGATCTGAGTCCTGGTTTCCTTTCTTTTACTGTTGATTCCCTTTACATTTTTTTTTATTTCACTTTTTATAGTCTTCACTTTTTCCTCCATTTTGCAATCATACTCAACCATTTCTGTGAGCATCCTGATTACCAGTGTTTTGAACTCTGCATCTGATAGGTTGGCTATCTCTTCATTCTTTAGTTGTATTTTTTCTGGAGATTTGATCTGTTCTTTCATTTGGGCCATTTTTTTTTGTCTCAGCACAACTGTTACATAGTAAGTATTCACTAGGGTGGAGCAACCCACATCTCTGTGTTGTGTGTGGGAGAGGGGTCCGAGAGAGAACAGTGCTGCTTGCTCATCTCTCAGCCAGCTTTCAGTTACTTCTTCTGCTACCCTGTAAGTAAACTGGACCCTTCTGGTGCTGATTCCTGGGTAGGTGGTTTTATGTACATTCTAGGACCCTGTAGGTTTCTCCAATGAATTATCCTGTGTGATTGGTAGTTCCTCCTGCTGCCTCAACCCCCACAGACTTTTTCAGTCAGAGGTTTTGAGACTTCCACCCAAGATGGAGGCATAAGTAGATACACTTTGCCTCCTTGCCCAAGCAAAAGAAGGACAACAACAAATTTAAAATAAAAAAAATAACCAGAACTTCCAGAAAATCAAACTGTGTGGAAGTCTGACAATCAAGGAGTTAGAGAAGAAACATTCATCCAGACTGGCAGGAGGGGCAGAGGCAGGCAGCTAGAGCAGAGAGGACTCATAGCAAGATGGTGGCTGGAGGACTGGGCTGTGTGGTGGCTGGTGGAGTGGGCGGTCCCACATTTGTGTGAGGATAAATGGGAGGAACAACTGGGGATCAAGACAGACTGTGCAATCCAGGGTTCCAGTATGGTGAAACATTTAGGAATTTTTATCTGCCTTTCAGAATTTAGGGAGGTTCTACTATTGCTTGCTTTTATATTTCTATTTCTCCAGTGACTAGGATTTATTTTGACCAAATTGTTGTTGAGCCACTCTATTTCAACAAAATTGCTTTCAGCCAAATTGTTTTTGGCTAAGTCATCACCAAAAACTAATATTTAAAAAAATATCTTACCTCTTATTGATCTATAAAACATTAAAAAACACATTCTGTAAATTCACATAAAGCTTAAAACCTTTACATTAGAATGAATCAATGAAAGGGAATGTAATAGACAGCCTCTGAGATGATCTTATTGATCCCTTGTATGATTTCATGTCCTTGTGTAATTCTCTCCTTGAATGTGGCCTGGACTAATTGATCTATTTCTACTGAATAGAATATGGCAGAAGTGTTGAAATATACTTGTAAGTTACATCCTTCTTTTATCACCTTTTAAAGTCTTATAAGATTAGGTTAGAAAAAAGACCCATGGCTTCCATTTTGGGAATACTCTTTGGCTGTTGTTCCGATGGTTCACCCTAGGAAAAGCCAGCTGCCATGTTATGAGATATCCCTGGGAAGAGACTTCAAAATAAAAATCATATAAAAAGCAGGCTGGGACTGGAGAGAAGACTCAGTAATTAGGCTAGTAATTGCTCTTCTGTTTTAATAACAACTTAATCTCCACACCAGGTCTTCCTAAGGCCAGGCCTTGCTGAGGACAGGTGGACAGTCTTGGCATTTGTTGCATCCCATCCTGAACAGGGACTCTCACTGAGTTAACAGACACTGCACCTAGCAGAATCCTTGGTGGGAGGGATTGTGCCCTGCTAACAATGCCATGGATGGGTTTGAAAGTAGAGCCCCCAGAGTCCTCAGATGAGACCACAGCCCTGGCCTATGACTGCAGCCTCATGGGAGAATTTAAGCCAAACATATTCATCTAAGCCAGACCTGGATTTCTGACCCAAAGAAACTGCAAAATGAAAGTGTTCATTTTTTTAAGACTCTAAATTTTAGAGTAATCTGTTATACAGTAATATAAAACTGATACAGGGGCCAAGAGAGTTGAATTCTCAATAGCGACCTGAAAGATTGATTTGCACTCTGCTTCATACTTTCTGTAAAGTCAAGATTTATACCTGACCTTGTCTGATAATTCAGCAAATTGGCTTGCTTGGGTTCAATACCAGTGATTCCTTCTTCCTTCCTTCTCCTTTCCTGAGCTAGTCACATCTTAACATAACATCTGCATCCTGCTACAAACCCACCTTTTCTCCCTCCATCCCCTACCTCCATTCTTGTTTTTTTTTTTTTTTTCAGAGTAGAGCAGGGATAAAGTGATTTGAGTTAAAGTGAGACATTAATGCCCCTGAACAGATGCACTTGGGAGTAATGTGACAGAATGTTCAGGAGAATGTGCTGGGGCCAGATTGTGGCTGATGATCACCCAAGATGGCATGCAGAAGCTGGTGGGGGGTGTGGGGTAGGGACCCAGGTGACAGCTGTTGTTTTTATGGCCTGGCTTTGATGACAATTTAGGAAGGGTCTGTTCTGCTCTTTTGGGGAGGGCAGGATTTAGGTTTATCCTTAGAATATAAAATCCTTCTGATTAGCTAAGTTGAGACTGGTTTTCTTTCTCCAGAACCACCTCTGCTCTTCATTTCTTGGGTCAAGGGCAGCAGTGGTTGCTAAGTGAACAACATTTATGCTTCTTCCACTGACTAAATCTTGAAGGAGGGAAAATGCCTTCTCAGCCGACATACCCAGGTCTCCTTTGCAAGCGTCAGTATACTTCCATTTGCAGTTATTGCAAAAGTAAAAGGAGCACTCAACAGTAGTTGATAGGGATATTCAAAAGACACCTACAATGCAGAAACTCAGAAGGGCAGAGTTTATTAATGACACTGATACCCCTTGCTGGCAACTTAATCTCTAATCCATGACCTTACAACAGAGAAGCTCCTATTAAGGGATTACAGTAAGGATCAGTGAGATGGAAATTAATAAAAGTAAAACGGCTAACGACTGATCAGGTATCTCTCACTGGGCCAGCGTCCCAAGGACACCGTGTACAGAAGTAATCTCCTTAAGAAGGCAGACTTTTCACTTTCTCTGAATGCAGAGCTGTATCAAACACTTTTGAATATGTCACAGGGCAGTGATGTTGCAGGGCTGGCTGTATGAGGTCAGTGTCTCCCCAACCCTCAGAACACTGCACAGCCTCAGGCCTTTTGCATTCAGCAGGCCAATCAAAATCTGTCTGATTGAAAGACTGTCCTATAGGCTAACGCAGGCAAGGGTCTGTTTTTGCACACGAGATAGCTTCTGACTTAATCTGTATTAGTAGTTACTCTTCAGTTCTATCACCTGACCTATATGATGAGCACTGAGAACAAAATAGGCTGGAAGGGTGAGGCCAGCATAAAAGAGAGCAAGAAGCCAAGAAAAGGGACACACAGTCAGACTGCAGTCCCAGAAAGCTGCATTCTGTCCTGCTTTCTCCTCAGCTTCCTTTGAAGGGAAATTTCCCCTTAACACTTCCATCTGAGTTCACAGTGGAATGAAAGACACAGATCCCAAGCCCTATGAGCTCTTTCCTATTTCAGCTCCTATCAAGGAGGAACTCGATAAAAAGATGATACAGAAAGCCTGTGGTGATGGGAGAGAAGCCTGGGTAGTTGGACTAGCATTTGTTTTCCTGTTTCAGTACCAACAAACTCCCCAAACCACGAGGCCAGGTGAAGAGCCTTGGCATTGGCTGGGTCCTGACCTGCACAAGAGTTCTCGCTGAGTTCACAGGCCCTGGGCCTAGCAGAATGCTTGGTGTGAGGGGCAGATTAAAACACGGGGCTCCTGCTCCAAGGCCTCCTGTGTCTTTGCCAGGCAAAAACTACAAGGACGCAAGGGGCACACAAAAATAATTGTCTCCGTGTAGAGCAGCATTCTCATATTTGCAATTAAACAGGATGATCCGATCTTTCAGTTACTTTTTTTTTAAGGTGGGCAAAAACAATGAAGTCCTGACTAGGCTGTGATTGGTGCTTAAGAAAATAATCAAGCCAACAACCAAATGGGCACACAAGCAAAGCAAATGGAAGTAGTGTTGTGGCATTAAAATAAAAGAACTTTTTTAGAGGCAAAAGGCCTGTATTCTACTTCAGCACTGTACAACAGAAGTAAGTTTTAAGACACAAATGCATTTTAAAATTTCTATTAGCTCCCTTAAAAAAATAAACAGGTTAAGTTCATTTTAACAATATATTTTATTTAACCTGGTGTAATAAAACTATAACATTTCAGCATGTAATCAATAAAAAATTATCAAGGTATTTTATGTTCTCCTACATTGAGTCCTTGAAATCCACTGTGTACTTTATCCTGTGGCACATCTCAGTTTGGACTGGCCACATTTCAAGTGCTCAACAGCAATCTGTGGCTAGCAGCTACCATATTGGGCAGTGCAGTTCCAGACCAGCCTAGCCAGCTACATACTCACATACTATATGGCCTTGACTAACCCACCTTCTCTTCTATGGCTCATTTTTGCATCTATAAAACAAGAGGACCGATCTGCACCCCTCTTTCTCTAACTTTCTTGCACACAATCTTACACTACACGAGAGAGCAGTATCTATAAGAAATAAGATGAATGGAAAGGGTTTACATCGTAATTGTTGGGCAGAAAATTGCTACTTTTATTACTTGTTCATGAATTCCACAATTTTTAGAGTCTCTTTCAGATCTAGCATTCTCTTTAATAACTGACCACACTTCAGATTTGCCCACATTTTCCCAACATTAACCACACATCAAATCTTGATCACATCTTCTGAATCCTTATACTAGTTGGTTCTGAGAGAGAGAAAGAAAAGCAAGGAGGGAACTATGAAGGAGAAAACAGAAGTTGAAGAAGAAAGCAGAAAGAGAGAGGGGAGAAAAAGCAGAAAACTTGGGAGAGAAGAAAGTAGTTTACACCTGCTTCAATATGGAGCCACGGTAACGCCACAAGAAGAAATGAGGGTCCTTGCTCCACCCCATCCCGGTCTTGTGATGCTTTCATGATCTTCATCTACTGAGGACCACACGACTGAAGCCTGTTTGCTGAAAGAGACATCCTCCCTAGACAGTCACTTCTCCTGCCATTCTTCTTTTGAGTTAGTCAACAGACACATCCTGCTCTTTTGTTATATGCCAGACACTGTGCAGATGCTGGTGGTATGCAGACATTAGTAAGGTGTCAGTCTACACAGACTATGCCATTGCTTCCCATCCCATCCCAACCCATCCCATCTTCATTGAGAATGGCACCACTGAGGGTTTCCACTTGGGTGAACGTTGCAGTTATGACTGCAGGACCAGAAAGCAGTTTGCTGAACCAGGACTAGGACTCATAATCACCGAGTCCCACGGAGACTATTAGTGTTCACCGCCATCCCTGTGCTCCTTGGCATTGCCCAGCTTCTCTTTCCATGAGTTGACACGTGACTAGTATAGCCTATGGATTGTGAGAAGTGAGGCTTATTATATCAGGGCTGAGATGGCGAGTATTTGATAGGCTTTTCCATATTCTCTTTTCCCCCCATCTGATCATTGAACAGTGCCTGACTACAAAAGAGAGGCAGCCTAGGTCCCTGAGTGATGCTTAATGGGGAGCCATCTGACCTGTACTGGTGTGTGACATCGGTAAGAAATAAGTCTTCGTTGTATGAAACCACCAGGAGTTGGGTTTTTTCCCCACAGTTGCTGGTGTTCTTGTCCTGGTGGACACAGTGGCCCATGGCTGGTTAGTTTGTTCCTTTCTAAGGGACATGCTGAACTTGGGTGGTAACCTGAGAATGACCATGGATGCCAGGGCTATTACTTTATTGCCCCTGCATTGAGTATTGTTAATAAATCCCAGCCAATACCTATAGCGGAAGTTTTCTGTATTGATGTTCATGCCTCTTAGCTTTTCTAAGTGAACACAAGAGCTGTATTCACAGGCAGATGATCTGAGAGCCAGAATCCATATTTTGGGAGACTCTTCCATCCGTGGAGGAAATGGGTTTTTCCACTGGATCATAGTAAGGGAAGGTTCACATTTTTTAAAAGAAAAATGAAACATATCTTACCTTTTTATTGTTCTTAATACTTTTCAAAGTGTATTCCTATTTACCATCTGAATTGACTCTCACTAGTATCTGTGCGACAAGCATGACAGGCGTTATCAATTTTAAGAGATGGAGAAATTGAGGCTTGAAGACAGACACTAAGGGACTTTTTGAAGGTCATACTGAGCACGGGACGCCAGGGATCAGAAAGAAAGCTGTCTGAACTACTACTGGGCCTCTTACCTTTAAGCAGCATGCTTATTAGAAGCATGCTAATTAAGGTTTTCAGCAGCATATGTAAAATTATGTACCAGCAATACCACTTAAACTTCAAATACAAATTATCTGTACTGTTAAACTATATCATGTATGTATTAATGAAAGCTTAAGCTTTATTTATTGAGTAAATTTCAGCTTTCTACAGAGCTTTCATATTTATTACCTTGCTTAATCCCTGTGAAAACTCTGCAAGTAAGGCAGCAAAGTTATCACACCCACTTCCTAGCCAAGGAAACTGAAGCCAGAGAAGTTGAAGCCATGTCCAAGATGGGCAGAGCCAGGGTTGAAATCTATGTCTTTTCATTTCAAACCTAAAGCTCTTTCCCGGAACTCTGACATGTGCCTTAAGACATATAATAAGAGAACATCAGTTATATGTGTAACAAAATAAATTTTAAAATACCTAATGAAATGAAATTAATTCCCCCAGCGAACTTTGCTGAATATCCACCAAGCGCCCAGTATGTTCCACACCCTCTTGAATCTCGAGTGCCTGGTAGGGCTGGGCTTGGCCTGTGTCGTACCATCTGCCAGTTTGTGGCAGATTGATTCTGCCTTAGGCGGTGCCAGCTCTCCTCCAGGTGGTAATTTAAAGCCCATTTAGTTCAGGACCCGTGGACCTTCTCTCTAAGGATGGAGAGCTGCTTCTCCTGTGAGGATGCAGATGGACCCGTGGCTTTAGGGAACATGCTCAGGGAACACTGGTTAGTAGCCTTCCAAGTCATTGGCAGTGGGTGATTTTAAAGCCCTAGTTGTCCAGGGAGGGAGGAGAGTGCACGCTCCCCAAGACGCTGCAGCCTGGTGCCTCTCGGCCTCCTGTACATGGTACCCGCGCCTGCAGAGACACCAACAGCCCTGCTCTAAGGTTGCCCCTTCACCTTAACTTTTACCTGTCTTACTACACGTTCCAAAGTGCCCGAATCAACAATGTTCAGTCGCTCAGGAAATACTAAATATATGCTATGCTGTGCTCACACATAGAGGTGTGCAAAAGAGCTAGGATTTGTTTTTTAGGGGAACTTTCTAGAAACACTTCTAGTAACACTTTCACAATAGGAAAAACTCAGTATCAGAAATATGACCACCGAATTATTCACTCGTTCAATGGTTTTTTTGATGAGTGCTGATTGTGTGGCGGGCACTCAGCTGACCACTGGGCATAGAGGCGGGAGTGAACGTGGACAGCGTTTCTGAGAACGAGGTTCACGTTCAGGAGAAGCAAGCCTTTCTGTCTCTTATGAGCCCTACCTTACAGGAAGTCATCTATTCTGCCTTTGTGCAGGGCAGTCCTGCCTATGAGCGTGGGAGTTAGTGGCTTAGAAATCTGTTTTGCCTTCGCGGAACAAAATAAGTGCTTATTGATTCACAGGCCAAAACCTCACAGTTAGTTATATGGAGTCACATTAATCAAGTGCTTTAGTTTCTGTTCCATCTTTAGACAGTTCAAGGTAAAAACCGAGGGGGAGAGTAAGTCAAGGACGTTTGGGACCATAAGACATGGCTGTGAAGGACATCACATGTGAACAAAGCCTCATCCAACTTTGTCCCCTTTTCCTAAATCAACTGGGTGAGTTCCTTAACCCTCTCAAAGCTCCAGATTTCCAAGGTGATGAGCCTGAAGGTGCGTCTGCTCTTCGTAGAATCTTGTTGGCTGTGTGCTGCAGGGAAGGGGGCAGTCACTTGCCAGCAGCAATTTTTCATCATTTCCTCCCGGCGTGCAGCTCCGAGGCCTGCAGAAAGCTGTGCGTGACCCAGGCTTTTCTGCAAGTCAGCTAATGATCACCCAATCCACTGGAGAAAATTGATTGTGTCAAAGCTCATGAAGAGCTGCAGGCTGATCAATGTCTCACTGAAGTCAAGTTTCACATGGAAGTGCCCAAAGCTGGAATTAAATGTCAGGTACAATTTAGCACTGATGCCCCAGCAGGGCCTTCGGAGAGGGCTCATTCCACAAGTCAGATTAACCCCCCCGCCCCACGGCGGGCTCCCCCGGCTAAGCGATCAGGGCCTGGCACGCTGCCACACCGCAAGTCTCTCACTAAGATCTGCAAAAGTGGGAACTTGGTGCTCAGGCTGCTCCGTGGTTGTGCATCCTGTCAGGGCTCGAAGGGAAATGTCTTGGGAAAGAAAGGAGAGAGGTGTTGGGTGTCAGGCCTGATTTAAACGAGGCCATGGCGGTGAGTGGGGAGTCAGAAACAGCAACTTTCTGGAAAGATCCTGTCGGAAAGGGAGGAAAGCTGAAGGGGAGCTGGAGGAGGCAGCTTCGTGCCATGTTTGGACCAGGCTCCAGGTCCTTTGTCATTTAGTTCTGCTTCACTTCTTGCATTGAAGCCCCGCGATGTTCTTCATTGCCTTCCGCTCTCGCCAAAGCGCTGGTTTGCTTAGTCGAAGCCACATTCCACCCGGTGTTCTTGCTTCCTTTTTCCTCTTTCCTCCTTTCCCCACACGTCAAATCCTAACATCCTGCAATGCCCTTCCTTTCATAGCTTCCATTGATTCCTCCAGCTTTCAGGAATTTCTTATCTCTTGAGATTCTAGAGAAACTAAGTCTATTCATCCTTTGCCATTTTAATTTCCATTTTGCATTATAGCTATTTATTTAAGCCTTGTATCTTCTCTATTAGGTCAAAGATGATTTGAGGATAGGATCCAGGTCGGATTCATTCCCCTGTTCTCCAAATTTCTACACAATATTTCAATTATTTCTAAAATATAAATCATATGTTTTAATAACAGGTCTATAATGTTTAATTTGTAAATATTTCTTGTATAATTCTTCAATAGGGTCTCGTCTTAGTTTGGGCTGTTGTAATAAGTACCATGAACTGTGTGGCTTATAAACAACAGGTATTTATTTCTCACTGTTCGGAGGCTGGAAGGCCAAGGTCACGGTCCCGGTGTGGTTCTGGTGAGGGCCACCTTCTAGGGTGCAGACAGCTGACGTCTTCTATCCTCATGTGGTGGAAAGAGTGAGCTAGCTCTCTGACCTCTTCTTATATGGCCACAAACTTTATTCCAATTACCTCCCAAAGGCACCCCACTCCAAATACCATTTAATTGGGTTAGGGTTTGAATTTCTGGGGTGCACATTCAGCCCATTGCCAAGCCAGAATGCTGAGTTGCTCAACTGAAAGCAGCTGACCCGCCATGCCGATGAAACATTTTTCTCCACCTCTGTGTCTGGTTTTTAAATAAGAGACTTTGCTCTTTTTGATTACTTGGGGATGAGGTGAGATTGCCCATTATCACAGGGTCTGTTAAGTGTCAATCTTGCATCTAATGCATTCACAATATACCTTTCAGCTTCTTCTGGGGTCATGTTCAGCTTCTCTGCCAACATAGTTAATGTGGACACACTGCTGAGTGTAACCAAAGGTCTCAAATAGGAGAGAAGTAGCATTTTCAAGGGAATCCTCAAAATCAGTTGCCAAGGAGAAGTTGTCCACAAGTACCTACCCACATCTCCCTGACCCTATCAAACTATTCAACAGACTGAAATTGGGTCTTTATACGTGAAAGATTCTTACTGAGTAACTTTGACGAGGTCTTTTAGCACCTGTTTGCATTTTCCAACATCTTTGCTATGACTGCTGTAGTCACACAGTGGAGACTATGCGTACACATGGTCTGAATTGTTTTAAGGCACTGTGGCTGCTAAAAGGAAAGATTAATACGCTATTAACTGCCTTTGGCTGATTGAAGAGAACAAAGAGACCCGTGACGGAGCCATGTTCACCGCAGTGACACTAGAGTGGAGAACGACAGCATTTTTATCCTTGGCCTCTTCTCATCATGTAACGAGACCTTCCATGGCCGCAGTAGGATCTCAGAGGCCCATTTTCCTCAGTGTGAACTCACAGAGCACTTCTATCTCTTAGTGACACAATCTCTAAAAACGTGAAGATATCCTGCTGCTCCTGAGTAATTGCCACACTCATACTGGAATTTTTTATACCTGAGATGCTTTCTAAATATTTCTGCTTAAAAACCTATTCATCAGCTAGGTGGCCAAACAGTATCCAACCATCTCTGGTTGATTGCATTTACCTGGAAGCATTTTGATTGCCAAACATCTTCAGAACTGGTTCCAGTTCTGCTTGAAGCTGTTTCAAATATGGTTTTCCCCTCTCTCAAAGCATGAAGAGAGCATCAGAATAAAGGTTTCTGTAAATGCCTGTAGCAGAGTTTACCATGTTATCATCATGAATAAGATCTGATTTCTCTCATAATACTAAATTTTCACTATATATCTTTCTCATGAAAAGAAACTCAATCAGTGCAAAGTCTAGATTCCAATTTAAATAATGCGTGATGGGAGAAGTCAGGTTCTGCTTTGCCATCTTGCCAAAAATACAAATGGCCTGACTTATTTTTATATTTAGTACTTCATGCAACCCCTTGCTCAAAAGTGGTGTTCAATCAGTGTTTGATTGATGCTTGAATGATGAATGATGGTAAATTTCCAAAGTTCTGTTCTCCAACATATGGAATCCGTCGTGACTTCGCTAGGACTAGGTGGGCCCAAATATGAAGACGTTGCTGCAGCTCAGTAAAGGCAACTCCTTGCGCCCATCCCACACAAACACCTCATTCATAAGCAGCAGTCACAGCAGAAAGAAGTCCCCACTGGAAGGATGAGCTGTTGGAGTAGCACAGCTCTATTTGTGCCTAGTTAGAGGTTCACATGTATTCAACAGCACAGAAGAGTCAGTACAAGCTGGCTTTCCTGGCGTTAATCACTATAAACTATTTACATTTGGGTTACAGTATTGTTAGATTAAAACTCTGAACAATGAAAGAAAAGGAAGAAGAGATGGAAAATAAAATGAAAGACAAGAAGATGAAAGAAAAGACTATATGGGACTAACAGTCACCCAAAATACTGAAGTTGAGATCTGGGCTTGCTGTGTGGCCTCAGGCAAATTCTGTAACCTCCCTGAGGAGCTTTCTTTTTTACAAATGGGCAATCATAACCCCTCTGCTGGGCTTTTTGTGAAGACTAACTTAGCTAATGTAAAATATCTAACCAGTGCCTGGCCCCTGATATACATCCTCAAAAGTGGTAGCAATGTGTTCAATAAGTGATTTTTTTGATATGATTATGCGTGCATGTTCATGGCCATTTATTTTTCAATTCTAAGAAGAATATAGTTTTTAATAATTTCATGAGCAAACTTTCATGATGTTAGACATAGGAAATGACTAATTTGTGTGAATGAGCCCAAGAACGGATTTTCATTGCACATAACAACAATAAACATTTATTTGTACTTACTAGGTATTTCCCGGGATATGTCTAAGTATTAACATGCATAATCTTATTTAACATTTTACTGTGATACTGAGAGGTAGGCGCTATTATTACTAATCCATTCTTCCAGCTAAGGAAAGTGAAGTTGAGAGCTACATTACTTGTCAGAGTCAGCAAGCAGGTCTGGAACGGAGATTCAAAGATTTCTAACCACAATGCCTGATCTCTTATAAAAGAAACTCAACTTAAGCTTTCTAGGCTTAAAATTAAGACTCTTACATTGGCACGGTGCATGATAGTTCACAAAATAATTTAATATAATTCTTATTTGCTCCTTCCGGCAACCATTTTAGAGATTGGCCAACTCTTAAAGATCCGTCATTCAGGGAAATACCGTATTTTGCAGTGTATAATGAGCACCCATGTTTTTGTGCGCATTACACATGGGGTTATTATAGCCATTCTATATAACCATCACACCCATGTATAAGGAGCATCCTTATCTTTCCCTCAAAAATTTGGGCAAAAACTACGCATTATACACAACAAAATACGGTAATACCTAGAGAAACCGAGACCCGTTCACCGTAGCAGCACAGCTGGGAAGCGGCAGACCTGAATGCAAACTCAACATTGGCTCCAATGCTGGGGCTCTTCTTATTTCCCCACAGTTGACTCATGGGCTTTAGAAAATGCCCCTAACTTGGAATTGATTTGGAAGTCTGAAGCTCATCTTCAGTTACCTGAATGGAACAAAACTCTCTTCTCTGGGAAGCACTGTTATTCTGTGTGAAACCAGCGGACCAGTATTGATCAAAACGCATGACCCTGGTTTAGTAAAATTGGAGGTATGACTCTAAGGTCAAGAGGTTGGTTTTGCACATTGGCATGTGTACGTGACTTAAAAAAAGATGGTTACAAAATGCCTTGAAAAACGGCAACATTTGGGGATTGATCAAGGCTGCTGGCAGGGAAGTAAACATGTCCCAAGGTAGTTACTCGGGATGGAACATACTCACCAGGAGTGGCCTTATGTACTCGGAGGCTAGTTGGGGTGAAGGAAAAGTTACAACATGTAGAAGAAAGGAGAAGGTAGGTTGCCCTTGAGTGGTGAACAAGCAAGGTGGGAAGGCTGGAAAAGGTAAGAAGGTACACATTTTCACCACTCCACTTGGATTCCCTACATTAGTCCTTTATGCTCATTTTCTCCCATGATCACGTCATGGGTTCTGATCTCTGGTCACTAACCTGGGGTTCCTCGCCTGCTGTCTCAGGCTTGGGATTAGAGGAGACAGGTGTGGAGAGATGTCAGCTCTGGGAAGCAGCCCTCTGCCCTGGATCCTAATCACCACGGACAACTGCTGTAGATGCTTTCTCCCTTTCTTGTTGGCCCCTGCCGGCGAGCCTGCTTCCTGAAGCCATTTGTGTGGGACCACATGCTGACAAAGAGCCTGCAGGAATTCTCCGTGAAAATGTGCAGTTGTTACTTCTTTAGTGTAAGCTTACTATTCCTTAAAAGTTTTCATTGTGAATAAATTACAGTCTAAGTCTATCAACCGAGAACATTATTGGTGGCCGAAAAGCTCCATCTGTGCCCCTCCCTGGTCACACTCCAGAGACAGTCTCTATCCTCAATTCTGTGTTAATACTTTATGGCTTTTTACATAATTTTATCACCTACATATGGATCCCTATGAGACAGATTCTTTAGTTTTGCCTGTTTTCAAATTTCATATGAATTGCATCACTCTGTGTATATTCTTTGTGACTTACTTCTCTCCCTCTAATATTTTTTGGTTTGAGACTCATACCTGTTAATGCCATGGGTAATTTATCCCCGTTATTTTGTAGTGCTCAATTTTTTGAATGTACCACAATTTATTTATCCATTTTATTATTTATAGATTTTGCTTTCTTCCTTCTTGTTATTATGAACAACGTTGCTTTGGACATTTGTATATGTCTTGGTATATAACCTCTCTAGGGTGCGTACCTGTATAGGAGTAGAATTTCTAGTCACAAAGCGTAATCATGTATAGATTCACTAGGTAATGCCAAACTAATTCAAAGTGGTCGCACCAACTTATACTCCCTCTGCTAATGAATGAGAATTACTTTACAGCCTGGCCACCTCTTGATCCTTTTAATTATTCAATGTAGTGTTAAGTTAGTTAGTGTAATATTTTAGATATAACTGTGGTGTTTTCATTTGCATCTTTTTTCTGATGACTAATGAGGTTGAGTATCTTTCCATGTGCTTAAAAGACATTTGTATTTTCTATTATAGGAAATTTTGATTCATGTTCTTTTACCTATTCTTTTTTTAAAGATTTAATTTCTTTTTAGAGAGAGGGCAAGGGAGGAGGGGCAAAGAAAGGGAAACAACCACGTGAGAGAGAAACATTGGATCGGTTGCCTCTCATACACCTCCAAATGAGGACCTGGTCCACAGCCCAGGCATGCGCCCTGACTGGGAATCGAACCAGCAGCCTTTTGGTTCACAGGCTGGTGTTCAATCCACTGAGCCACACCAGCCAGGGCTTCTTTTACCTGTTTTTAATGAGTTGATCATCTTTTTCTATTCTTCAAATACTCTTGACACATATATAATCTACTTCATGTGCTGCAAATAATGTTTTCCAGCAAAAGATTCTAGTTTTCAGCTGTATTTATATGCTAACATCTAACACAATGAATATCTTGCTCCTGCCTAAATGGGTCGTGACCAAACACTAGCTTTTTCTGATCTGCCACCTGATTTACCACATCTTCTTTACTCAGTCATCCATGGAAGGACACTTAGGTAGTTTCCATGTCTTGGCTACTGCGAATAATGCTGCAATGAACATATTTTTATTCCTTTATTTGGTCAAAGCATTTTAGTGGCACCTAGCATGAACAAGAAACTCTGCTAATCCCTGAGTCCCCTAGAAAGATATAAAGTTCGGTCTTTATTACCTGTAGCTTGGGCTCTCGCAGCAGCGTCATCGCTAATCCCCCTGCCTCCTGTCTCTTACCTACCTAATTCGAGGTAGGTGGAGCTCCAGATAACTCTTTCTAGAGTGTAAAATTTGGATCAGGTCATTTTCAGCTCAGAAAGTTTTTATAAAGGCCTTTTCCTTCCCAAATAAAGTTTGGCATGGAGAATGAGAAACAGGCAGGAGAGAAGAGCAGGTCGGTCTCAATGGACCACACAGAACACAAGACCTTCATCTGGGGGCCTTGGGAACCACTGAAAAGCTGTAAGCAAGGAAATGATTTAATGAGATTTCGATTTTAAAACGGACGCCATTCTCTGGCAGCAGGATAAAGAGTGAATTCAAGGGGAGCAGGAGGACGGAGGAAGGGAGACCGTTAGGACCCTATTCTGACTTCCCAGTGAGATGAGGGAGGCGGGACTAAGGCAGTGGCAGTGGACACAGGGGAGTGAGCAAATTGAGGGACAGGGAAGAACGGAGGCTGTGAGGATCTGGTCAGAGTTTGGATGCAAAAGGATAATGAACACAAGAAGTGGAGAACGACCCCCAGAGCCACCCTCTCTCAGAGCTGTTCTAAGTGGGAAGGCAGGATTTGCTACACAAGAAATAGTATAGAAAAAAAAGAGTAACAGGTGCATATTAGCAGTGCAGTTTTGTAATTAAGAGAAACAATTTGGGGGACTTCTTCAACCCAGAGCATGTCCTTAGAGACACTTTTCTGTGACCAGCTACGCAGAGGAGGATGAGAGGTTTCAATCTCTAAGATTGAATTCCTACCTCTCCAAATATCTGTGAAAATACACATACCTTAATGGAGCCCACTGTGCCCTTTTTATTTGGATCCCTCATGGTTCCTCATTCATGAATTTAACTGCCTACAAACAAAAGGGCCTCGAAAATTCTAAATTACAAAAATGTCATAGAGTTTAATATTTTTATTTGGTCAAATGCAATGGGTCATTAATGACTCTTTCATTTAAGTGTAGGCATCTCAATACCTATGCCAATAAACTTGAGGCAAAGCTAAATACCCAACATTGTTTGGGAGCCTAGCACGTGTCAAACAAGAACCATATGATGTCACTCAGACGTGGGCTATGAAACAGAAAGCAGCAAATGAACAAACAAAATGAACAGACTCATAGACACAGAAGAGAGCGTGGCGGTTACCACAGGGGAAGAAGGCGTGAGAGGGTAAAGAGGGTCAGCTATACGGTGACGGAAGGTTAGACTCTAGGAGGTGAGCATATATTGCAATATATAGATGATGTGTTACAGAATTGTATGCTTGAAACGTATGTAATGTTATTAACCAACGTCACCCCAATGCATTTAATTAAAAAAGACAAGTCAAAGCGATGAAAGAGCTGGTATTTAGATGTGAGTCAGTACAATAATGACCCGTGGTTCTTGCTCGCATCGATAAAGACAGAGACTGTCTCTGGACCAGTCAGGGTTTGCTATGGGACAGCTAGATATTAAAAGTCTGCCTTCCGTGTTGCTAAGCCCGACTCCATTAAAACGTAGTGTCAGCGTCTCCTGTCTCCAACCACCAGCTCCACTACACAGATGCACGGAGCCCGGCTGGAGGAGTGTGCTGACTTCATTTTACAGCCGATGAGCTAAGAACCAATCATAGCCAGCACTTCCCGAGCACTTTCTGTGCCAGGCACAGTTTTATGCATTTTAATGTATTTATTGCATTTAATCCGCACTACAATGCTATGAGAAACATACAATGACTTTACTCATTTGACAAATGGAGAAACCGAGGCACATAAAGGTTCAGTGTTTCTCCTACGGTTGCAGAGTTAAAATTTGGATTAGTAGTCTGACTGCAGCCACGCTTTTAACCTTAATGCCGAAAGAGTGGTGGTTGAAAAGTGCATGAAGCCACGTAGCTTCCTATGAAGAAGCTTTAAAATCACTAACTACTCTCCTCTCCTCTTGTTTTCCAGCCCAGTCATTCACCATGTGATTTCTTGTGTCTTGTTCTTTTTGACCTCTGGGCTTTCCTGCACTTTGGGTGGCCGGATTGTAAGAACCCTGCTGTTTCCCTCTGGTTATTCCACGTTCCAGTTCTCCAAGAAGTCTCTTCAGACTAGCTCCTCGCCATTCTGATCGTTTCCCCGCTCTTTCCTCGGGGCTTTCCGGGAGTAGGGTTAGCAAGGTAGTAAGGCCACCTGGCTTTAGTGGCAGACAGTGCTGTGTTTAGATCACATTTGTCGTTGACTGACTGTGACAATAAGCAAAATGTTTAACCTCTAAACATCAGTTTCAGAATTTATAAAGTGGAAATATTGTTTACCTTGCAGTTTGCTGTGAATTTCAATGAGATGATGCATGTCTAGTGCCCAGCACATAGTGAAAACTGCCCCCATGGCTCATTTGCTCATTTCACTGGTTCAAAAAAGTGTTTCTTGGGGCTACTCTAGGAGGGTAATACTAGACATACCAGAGGGATAATCCTGAACACAGGAGGGCTATGTCTTTCGCAGGTTGGGGTACCTTCTCCCTAGATCCTGCTTGGATAAACTTGGAAATAATTTCTTTCTTGAACCTCCACTCTCTGATTCCACGAAGGGAAAAAAAACCTAGGTAGTTTGTTGAACAGAGTTTTTTTGGTTTTTGTTAAGATCAAATAAAACATTAAATACAGAAAATTGCAGTTAGTTTTCCGATTCTTCAATCTTGACTCTAATCACTTTCAGTTTTTTTAACTGGTATTTACCTCCATATTTAAAAATAATATAATACTTATACTGCTATTAGTTTATTAATAGAATGTTACCAATTGACTTCCTATGGTAAATGGGATGGAGGTCTTTTTTACACACCTCTTTTACTTTCTTCCCTCCCATTTTTCCATCACAGCGATGTCACATTTTTTGGGTAAATCAGTATTTAACACCATTTCTGGTGACACTCTAAGTATTATTTACTGCAGAGCCAGGTCGTGTAGTGAATTATATTTTCTTTTTAATTCCTGGAGTTAATGGATGCTTTTTAAAAAACAAAATTTTAATTTTGTTATACTTTTAGACTTCCAGAAACATTGCAAAGACAATTAAGAGCATTTTTATTTACCTTTCTCCTAGTTTCCACTAATATCATTTTAGTTTATCACGGTACATTGTCAGGGCTAAGAAACTAACACCGGCACACTGCTGTTCAGTAAACTTCAGATTTCATTAGGGTTTCATGAGGGTTTCCACTAGCGTCTTCTTTTCAGTTCCAGAATCCCATCCAGACTGCTGCCTTGCATTTGGTCAGCGTGGTTCCTTTGTATCATCTGGTCTGTTACAGTTTCTCAGTCTTTCCTCGCTTTTGATGACCTTGACAGCTTTGAGGCGTGTTGGCCAAGTGTTTTGTAACGTCTTCCTCAGTACGGGTTTGTTTAGTGTTTTTATGATTAGATTGGGGTTATGAGCTTTTGGGAAGAGGAGACACAGAGATGCAGTGGCCTGTTCATCATCGTATCAGTAGGTACGTGCTGTTGACCTGAATCATCGTAGGCGGTGCTAACCTCGATTACCTGGCCATGGTAGTGTTACCAGTATTTTTCAGTAAAAGTCACTGTCTCCGCTCTCTATATTCTATTTTCGGGAAGTGAATCACCAAGTTCGGCTCACACTCAAGAAGGAGCATAACTAAGCTTCATCTCTTGGAACGGAGAGTGATATCTATGGAAGTTCTTTGAATTTGTTCTGTAAAGAAGATTTTGTCTCTTCTCTCACTTATTTATTCAATCGTTCATTTATATCAGTGTGAATTTGTGCATATTTATTTTATACTTTGGATTATAATCCTATACTAGGTTATTTATTTTGTTGTTGAAATTGTTCCAGCTTTGGCCATTGGGAGTTTTTTCAGTTGACTCCTGTGCCCCTCCAGTGTGCTCCAATCCATATATTTTTCAGTGTGCCCCTACACTGACATGCTGCAATCCTTACTTTTTTTTTGAGTACTTCTCTACTCTCTAGCACTATAAGACGCTCCAGTCTCACCTTGTATCTTCTCTTCTTGTCCCTAAAATCAGCCATTTCTCCAGGGGTTTTGGTTCCTTTTATTGGGGAGTGTTATTTAGGAATTACGATTTAAATGTGGATTGTTTGATTTTTTACTTGCTTGGTTTCTCTATGTGTCTGTCACTAATTTCCCCCAAGTTGTTCCAACAGATTTGCCAACTGCCTTTTAACTTTATTTACAAAAGCTGAAACAATCATGGAAGCTGTCAGTTCCATTTCCTCTTGGACACCACTCCCCCAGAGTCATCTGTCCTGTTGATTCCATTCACCTTGATGCCAGGCCTGCTTCACTGCTGTCTTCCTGGAATTTCCTCCCCTGTCCAACCGGGACTTCTTTTTGTTATTAAATTATAATAGAACTCCTGTCTCCTACATCCTAAATCTCATACCTTTTACACTTGCTGAATGGAATCCTTGCTAGGTAGCTATAAAAAGGAGCGAAGGAGATAAAAATTTTGACCTGCTGGTCTGAAAATGTGTTTGTTTTATACTCATACCAGATGGGCAGATTGGTTGTGCATCTCAGTGTCTAGGCATTCCATTGTCCATTTTTCTCGGTCTCAAGCGGTCGCTGTTGGGTTATCTGAAGTCATTCTGATTTCTTATTGTATATCATGTTGGTTTATTCTCTCTTGCAATGCCTCTGGATTTTCCTTATGCCTTTTTCACTCTTAGTATTTTTCCCACTCATAATAAAGCACAAGATGAAGTGTTCTAATCTGGAGGCTCGTGTGTTTCTGTTCTTTTTTTCCCCTCATTTACTATCTTCTGTGTCTTTGGGGCAACTGTTAGTTGAATGTTGCACCTGAATTGGTCAATTTCCACTTACCTTCTATTGTGTTTTATTTTGACTTATGATTTCTCCTATTTTCTGAGATTTTTATATCTTACTTTCCAGTACTTTATTGAACTATTATATTAACTCTCTTAATTTTTTTTCAATAATTCTCATTCTTCCTCCCATTGCTTACTCATTTCCCCTTTTCATGGCAGCCTGTTTTTGTTTAAGAAATGCATAATCTTTTCTCTCTGCATATATTGATGGTCCTGTATCATTCTACCATCGCACTAGAGGGAAGTTCAAGTTAAAAATCACTTTCTCTCAGAAATTTTAAGGCATTATCCATCCTTTTATAACTTCAGTGATTATTGTTGAGAAGTCTGATATCATTCTGATTTTCACCTTTTTGTATATTATCTGGATTCTCCTCTCCACCAGACTCCTTTCTTTATCTCCAGTATTCTGAAATTTCATAATTATATGCAAGCATAATATATATATTTATTTATATATCCTCATCTGAGAACACTTTTTTTTAAAGAGAGAAACATCAATATGGGAAAGAAACATCAATTGGTTGCCTTCTGTATGCACCCTGACCAGGATCAAACCTGCAACCTAGGTATGTGTCCTGACAGGGAATCAAACCTGCAACCTTTTGGGGTACAGGATGACACCCCAACTAACTGAGCCACAGTGGCCAAGGCTATGCCCTTTTCTTTCATAGTACATGATACATGTTAGTGTTTTGATCTGAATACATATTCTATCAGTGGGTATGGAAAACAGTAATTCCTAACACTTATTGAGTACCAGTTATGAACTGGACAATGCGTTAAGTGTAACTTTTCACTAATACGCCAAGCAATCCCTTGAGGTAGATAATATTATTATTATTATTTTAAAGGAGGCAAGTGAGGTACAAAAAGGTAGGTAACATGCCAAAGGCAAAGTAAGGGAGGGAGACCAGAGCGTCCTGATTGTAATGACACAATGCTTATAGTGACTATCAGGTTCACAGTGCCATCTCCTAGTCTGGGGAAACTATCATCACATCAAGGTGAATTTTCACATCTTTGCTATGATATGTGGATTTTACAGCTTCATTCTCAGATATTAATCTTAATGCCTATCCCTTGGCAAGTGGTGGGTGGGTGGGAATAGGAAAATTTAAATTTGATGCAGATTTCAATGAAAAATCAGTTTACCTTTAGGGAAAAATATTAAATAATGAATTTGTTATTTAAAAAAAGATTATGCTGAATCTCTTTGGTCCCAGGAAGCCTGCTGGCACCAGGAGCGGTTGCTGTGGAGACGAAGGGGTAGAGACAGACTTTCACTGTTGTCTTGCTTCCTAAGCGAGCCCTCTATTTTAAGCGCCACAAGTGGCTACTCAGAAAAGTTGGGCCAACGACAGAGCCAACTGGATATTTAGTGACTTTTTTCAGGGATGTTGGTATCTGTGAGTAAATTCATCTTTGAAGAGACAAACTTAGTTAGATATTAAAGATACTGCAGAGTGGGGGAGCCGGGAAGAAGACTGAAAAGAGAACCAGTTCAGTCAAGTGTGATATCTTCTTAATAAATTGTCATCCAACTGGAGTGACTGGCCTTCCTGAGCAAAGCTTTTTGAACACAAGTCAAAAATTGCTAGGGAGTTAATGGTACTTCTTTCGAATAACTTTCTGAATTATCCAAAATAAGCATTTACACGCAGGCACTTAATTCTGAGTAATTAATGTCTGTCTGTATAACCCTGCAGCTTAATGAGCTGGAGTGTAGCGGGGGCGCACCGAGTCACTGGAGAGCCCCAGAGGGCTGGCTGTGAAAAGAGCCCCTCCGCTTGCCAGGGTTTTGGGTAATAGTCGGAATATTTTTATAGGTGCATCAGCTTAAAGGCACAATGGCACTGTGCTAGGTTTTATGGACACTATTATAACGTGGACACGAAGGCATCTATACTGAAGGCATCTACAGATTCATTGTGATCGTCAATTTCTACATCCTCTGTGGGCAAACATTTTAAAAGTATTACTCTCTGTAGTAAATTAGCTGTGAGCTGAGAGAGATATTTGGCTTAAAAACCCAAACCCTCAAGTAGATAATCTTTGATGCTTCCCTTTGTGGACCTTTTCTCTCCCTTCTAAATCATAAAAGTTGATTGCACAACCTACAGCCCCCAGTAGTTCCTTCCTGATCTTGGTCCCTGTCAAGAGGAAGGCTTTAATAGTTTACCAATAATAATGACTGAATTAGTATTACACCATCACACTCTGCCCAAAAGTATTTGCATTTAAGAAGAAGCTTTGCAGGAAAGGAATCCGAAGGAATGATGTATGGTGGACTCCAGGCACAATATGCATTTATGGAACATTAATTGATGTTCTGCTATGTGTCAAATGCTGGGGAAACAAATATTAATAAGACATGACTGTAACCTTTGAGACTGTAACTGTTTAGCAGGGGAGACAGAAACATAAAAAATTAATTGTTTAGCAAATACGATCAGTTTTCATCATAGAAACAAGATAAAAGGTTGGTTTATTACATCTGGAGCAGAGCTAAGGTGAGTAGAAGAAATCATGAGAGGCTTCATGGAGACTGTGACATTTGAGTTAAATAACCTATGGTGATTGGCCCTGTCTGGTGCAGCTCAGTAGCTTGGAGCATAGTCCCATAACCGAAGGGCTGTGGATTTTATTCCCACTCAGGGCACATGCCCAGGTTGTGGGTTCACTCCCAGTCCGGGAGCGTACAATCCTGGGTCTGGGTGCATACAGGAGGCAGCGGATTGATGTTTCCCTCACATCCATGTTTCTTTCTTTCCCAACCTCTCTCCCTTCCTCTCTCTATAAAAACAATGAAAAAAAAAATGTCCTCAGGTGACGAGAAGAAAATTTAACAAAAATAATCTATGGTATTAATAATGGGGGGATTTTAAGCACCCAATACATTTAAGGGGTGAAGCTGATTATTTTCTAAGAGGTGAAAGGATTTCGGGCTTCAGGACTCCCTTGGACATTGTTGAGTCATATTGGGTAGATGAACCCTTTACTTTGCTGGCCCTGATACAGGACCAAGAGCAGCAAAACCTGAAACTGATGGCAGTGCCAGAAATGACAAAGAGCAGGAGGTGTTTTACTTAGCTCTTGCTAAGGGAAATAGTAATGTCCATAACATTAAAAAAATGTTGGGAAGGCTACTCCACGCCCTCATAAGTCCAGATTTATTAAGTGCACTAAAATGGTGCTGCCAAAAGGAAATAACTGGAGAATTTTCTGGAGCCAAGGTGGGCAGAATATGCAGTGATGAGAAGTTGGAAAGCAGCATTATCATTTTCCAGAGCGGATTTCACTTTGTTCCACTTCAACCAACGGCCACTGTGGTCCAACACAAAATTTAAAACAAGACCATAGCAAGCCTTTGTTCCAAATGAGAAGATGGAAAATAACAAATACAAAAGAAGTAAGAAATCCTTCCGCAAGCGTACTTGGCAGGCAAAGGTGCGAGGGCAGGGCAGGGAAAAGGTGGAGGAGTAGAGAAGGAGAGGGACTGAAATCAGTGGCTTTTACCAATTTATACTGAGGCTTTGTGTGATGGTTGAGTTCACTGTTGAAACGCACGATGGTCAATCATTCCTTACATCACAATTGTTTACTTGGCTAACTACTTGGTAATCTGAAGCCCCGCTCCTGTGTCTGAGGCAGCCCACAGTAGGGTTGAAGAGGTGCTAGTACGTGAAAGGAAGGTACAGCAGTATGAATTTGAACTTCTTTGTTTGTGACAGTAGGTCGTGTCTATAGAACAGCAAATGTGCAATCTAAAATGGTCTATCTATTGTTTTTGCAAAACAGAGAAGCAGATATATATAAACAGAAAAAGCCCCTTAGCCTTTCTTTATTCTCTTTGCTTATCTGCATGCGTAATTTCAAATGAACTGTCTTTGAGTTCACTGAGTCTTTTTTTCTTTGCTGTAATCTGCTGTTGAACCCCTATATTGAATTTTTTTTTTTAGTTGTTATTTTAGTATTCTTCAGATCTATGATTTTTGTTTGGGACTTTTTAATGCATTCTAACTGTTGAAATTTTCATTTTGTTTATGCATTGTTCTGAGCTTGTTGAACATTTTTATGATGCTTATTCTGAATTTTCCGTCAAGTAATTCATATATCTCTGTTTCATTAGGATTAGTTTCTGGAATTTTATCCTTTTCCTTTGTTTGGTTTATGTTTCCCAGTTACATTCTTGACTCTGTGTTGCTACCTATGCTTTAGAAAAAAACTGCCATCTCTTCTGGTCTTCACTCATTGGCCAGAAGACCTTCACCAAGAAACCTGGCCAGAGCTTCTGTGGGCCTCTCAAGCCTTCAGGCTAACCCAAACTGCCATCAATGTTCTTAGTGGCTCCCAGACATCTAGATTATGCCTATTATGGTTTCCATCAGGGCTGTACACTGGGCTGGCTGGGAGGGGCTTTTGAGGGTGGTTTTGTTCTAGTTCAAACCACCTGCTTTGATCTCAGTGGCTCTAGAATATGCTGGATCCCATCAGTGTTCCAAGACAGAAGTCACCCCTTGGGCAACCCCTAGAAAAGTTTGAATGTTTGATATGCCATCCAACACTTTCCAGGAAGAAGCTGGGAGTTGGGAGTTTCCCTGATCATACGGCATTGTGCTTGAAAGCGGGATTATGGTGAAAGAATGTCTCCAATTTTTCCCACCAGTTTTGATGTAGCTGACTTCACATGTGCCTGGGATGTGGGAGCCAGTCAACTAGTTTCTCAGTTTCTCACATAGGGAATTAGTCCATGTATTGCTATTGAATCAGTGCGTCCATGAGGGGAAGGAGAGTCCAGAGCTTCCTATTCTGTCATCTTGCTGATGTCATTCTCATGGGGTTTTTAATGAAGGCATTGATATCATCAAAGAGATGGCCTCTAAATATTTATCTGGCATGAGTTTTATGGGCTTGCTAACAACCATACTGGTGTGGATGAGCCACAGCTAGGTGTGTGCACCAGAAAGTTCAGTTCTTTTTTTTAAGATGAGGTCATAGAAAGTACCTCAAGTTTCATTGGTCTTGGTGTATACTAATCATTAGGGATGTTTGTGCCATGTATTTTTACTTCTTCCTTTCTTCCTCCATCCATCCATCCAATCAACAATTATCTCAAACAAATCAATACTTTTCTATGTGTCCAGAGCTGTAAGTTCTAATCACTTCAGTTCCTAAATCATGCAAAATGCATATATGATTTCCAGGAATTTATGAACATAGATAAATAGTATCTAATTAATATGATAAAGCTTGATGGCAAAATAAGGTGTTCCAGTTAAAAGTTTTCTTGACCTGAGCAACTCAAATTTACTAAATAATGAACAGACCAAGCCTTGGGTTTTTGTTATGGAGACCCTAGCTATAGCAAGCAAAGTGAAGTAGAAAGAATTAAGGCTATTCAGTCCAAAATTCACTTTTTTAAAGAAAAAAGTAGGATTTAAAAAATATTTGGAATGGTGGGTATTGTGGAGTGACTAAACTTAGACAAATTAGTAACATTTAGTAATTATTCACAGAACAATTATTTAATTCTTTGTTCAATTTTCCACATGTAGACATTATAAATAATAAAATGTTTATTTAGAGGATATATGAATTTTTAACATATGTGATTTTCGATCTGTGGAAATAGTCATGTTCCATAATGGTCACTTGGTCCTTAATGGGTTAATGATCCCGGAATGCCTCCTCATACCCATCTTCTAGAAAACTCCATAAGTATGGTCAAGATTTGCTTCTAAACTGTCCCAGGGTCAGGCCTTGGA
>PVJI01012658.1:0-50787 GCA_004026765.1 Micronycteris hirsuta | reverse complement strand
CAAAAACACTCAAAGGAACTGGCTATGTGATTTTTTTTAAAAAAACACTTTCACAGTGCAACTTGAGAAACTTAGAGATTCCCTGGCATATTATGATCTCCCTGGCAAGGGTTCTCTGCTATAGCAAAGAGCAATGTTTGAGAGCCTACTACAGCCATTCACTAATGATAGTGATATTGTGGGGGCAGGGGTGGAAACAAGCATGAAAATTCAAGATAGAATTATAAAAGTAATTTTGAATTTTCAGTTTTAAATTTTGTATTAACATTTGAAAAATATCCAGAAAAAAAAAACAAAATCAGAAGGAGACCCCATAAATACACAACTTGGGGTCATCAAATGTCTGGGTTCCTCTTCTTGGTCTCCCTCCATAGTCACAGCTCAGCTCTTCCTGATTCCCTTTGCCTGTGGCAGGGCCAGCAGGCAGCGGCTCTCTCATGCGAGCCCCAGAAGGGCTGTCTCTTTTCTTGTTGGGATCTTTCTTTCGTTTCCTTGTTGTTGTTGTCGTTGTTGTTGTTGTTGTTGTTGTTGTTGTCAGAGGTGAGTGCTGGGGTGAAGGTGACAGGAAACGAGGTAGAAGGCTGCAACTGCTGAAGAAGTGATTGAAAACTATTCAAAGGCAATTTGGTTTTTTCTTTTTCTCCAGCTTCTTTCTGCTGGACTGCAGGCTGAATTTAGGAATAAACCTAAATATGCTGGTAATATTGCACTGGTGTTGAATGAATTAATTAAGTAAAGGAGGCGATACTAGCAGAGAGAACTTTGAGGGGTGACAGCACAGATTATCCACGAGGAAAGTGCTGGCATGCTAGAGAAGACTCCAACTGGTAGCAGTTACAGTATTAGCAAGAAAATTAATACAGACAACAGAGGCTACGACCAAAGTCTAAACTACGGGGAATGATGTTATCTCTCCTTTCCCAGGGACTTTCCTATTTTCTCTTCAAAATAAGATTTCAAGATCCCAGAGGGCAACACGCCACGTTCACATAACTCCCCTGTTATAGCATGTAGCAGAAGACTTGAAGCAACAAATGCCCCTGTTACTTAATGTGGTTCTTAACAAGTGTTACATGATGCGGTTTGTAAAGAACCATCTCTCTGAGGAGGCAAGGGCTGCTAATTAGTGGACTCTAAAGGCACCACTGGCAGTGGTGGAGTCAGAAAGGCTGGCCCAGCCCTGCTGGGCGATGAGGAGGGCAGTGTGGAGCCATCTCACCAGGCCAGAGCCAGCATTGGGTTTTCCGCTGCCCAAACCCATCCCTACACTTTTCAGTATTTAGGGGGAGTTTCCAGCCTGAAGGTGTTCGCCACTGGAAAGGCATGCCCAGATTTTTTAAAATTTTATTTATTTTATTTTTAGAGGGAAGGGAGGAAGAGAGAGAGGGAGAGAAACATCAATGTGTTGTTGCCTTTCACATGGCCCTCACTAGGGACCTGGCCTGCAACCCAGGCATAAGCCCTGACTGGGAATCAAACTAGTGACCCTTTGGTTCATGGCCTGTGCTCAATCCACTGAGCTACACCAGCCAGGGCTGCCCAGATATTTTTGACAATGAAGGGAATGTGGGTCTCTGAATGGCTATTTTCTTGAATAGCTGAGGAGCTCTGGGATAGTATAAGGTCAAAGAATACAGGAGCCAGATGCAAATTTCTTCAATTGGCAGAGCCTTAGCCCTTTGAAGGGAGATGGTAGAAGCCTTTCTGGGCCATAAAGAGGAGAGGCACAATCGGGTGCCCCGGCTGGTGGGGACCTATTGCGAGGAAGCTCAGAGGTGCTGCTGGCGGTCCTTCTGCAGCTTGGGAAGCTGCCTAGGGCAGCAGCCACATTAGTCACCCCTTTCCCTGTGGTTCAGCTTCTGCTTTCTTTTCAGTAGCTTAACCACCCTCCCTATAATCAGCTTTCCTCACCCTCAAGGCTGCTGTTCACTCATAATTTTATCCCTAAGGATCCTGCTTTCTGTTTTCTCCCCTGCTGCCTTCTCCACAGCCTATCTTAGAGGACCCCTTTAGGCAGTTGAGCCATCCAAAGATAACTTTGGACGTTATCTTTCTGCCAGGTCATGTTGTGTTATGAGTCAGAAATCTATCTGGGGTTGCAGATGGGGTTTGGTGCCTGAATCCTACCATTGATTCCTTCACCTCTCAGGGGTTCCCTCCTAAGGGAATATGCTGAAAGGAAAAGCCAAATGGAAAATGAAGCACTATTTTTATTAAGCGTTTCCTTGTCTCAGGTGTGGAGGCTGGAATGGAGAGGGTGAAGCAGGGAGTCCAGCCCTGACCCTGGCCCTACCACAGGAGAAACATCAGCATCACCTGAGAGCTCATGCAGACTGGTGGGTGCTATTTTGGACAGTGGAGAGGCAGAGCTCACTGACATTTGAGTGAAGACTAGAAGAAGGGGAGGTAAGAGCCCTGAAGATACTGGGGGCGAGAGAAGACCCTAAGGCACAAGCAGGCATTGACGTGTTCAAGGAAGTGTCAAGGAGGTAGTGTGGCTGGAGCAGGGCGAGAGGAGCGGTACAGAGGATGAGGACCCTGGGTCATTTCCTCAGATGGATGAGAAGTCACTGGAGGGATTAGAGAAGGAGAGGAATGTGATCTGTCTAGATCTTAAAAGGACATGTCTAGCCACTTGTTCAGAATAAAGTGGGAATACAAGTCTAGAAGCAGAGAGCCCAGTAAAAAAGTTATTGCAATAATCCAGGAGGGAGATGAAGCCATAGGGCCAGACCAGTGGCTGTGATGGATATGTCTTGAAGGTGGAGCTAAAAAAGATTGTGGATTGGGGGAGAAGGGAGGCATCAAAGATGACTTAAAGGGTGTTGGCCTGAGTCATTAGGGTGATGAAGCTGCCAGTAGCTGAGATGGGAAAACTAAGGAAGAGGAGGTTCAGTCAGGGAAGATCAGGATGTTCGGGAGCCTTTAAGTGTGACATCTCTAGGAGACTTCCAAGAAGAGGTGGCAAATAGGCGGTTCGATATATGAATCTGAGAACAAGTCAAGACTTGAGAAATAAATTTCTCAAGGCTCAAAGGACAAATGAGAGTCACAATAAACACTATTTAAAGCCTTAAGAGATCACCTGGGGAGGGAGTATAGATAAAGAAGAGAAGGCTGCATCCTGGGGTCCCTTCTCTACTTCAGGATGGGGAAGATGAGGAGGAACCAGCAAAAAATACAAAGGCAATGGCCAGTGCACAGGAGGGTGACCAGGAAACTGGTGCCCTGAAGTGCTGGTGTTCATGCCATGGCTGTCTGACCACGTCTGTCTGACCCCAAAGACCACACTCCACTGCTTGGCACTTACTGCAAAGACTCGTTTTGATGTCTGTTTCCCTCTTTGTGTCCCTAGATCTAATACAGATTCTGGCATTTAGTAAACTCAATAAATGTTGAACAAATTAATAAACATTTAACAAATGAGAAATGGTACTCTAGCATTTTTGTTACTTAGTTTTTGAATGCATTCAAAATAATTTTTTTAGGGACTCAGAAGATGGTGGACAAATAGGTGGAAACTGAGCCCAATTGCTTGTGCCCCCAGCTTGGATTTTCAGCTGATCTTCTGACAAGTGACCTGAACAATCAATGGAATCTCAGCTGACATGCATTTTTGAAGCCAAGGAGTACAGAGGATGCTTTGCACAGTCTGGTAAGAGATTTTATAAGTTGAGGGGGAAAGCCCTGTGCTGGATGCCTGCAGCAGAGGAGAGAATCAACAGAAAATGCAGCTTAGTGGCTCCCTCCCCTCCAGGAGCAGGGCCCTGGCCCCACACAGGGAAACCACCAGCCATAGTTGGGAGAGACGTGGAGGACATACAAAGACTGGGAGATTTAGGCCACATGCACAGTGAGCAGCATGTCCATAACTGCAGCACCAACTGGGAGAGTTCCAGAGAGAAACTCCATTTCCTAAAACTGTCAGAGGCGCTGGCAGGCTGTGGGCAGCCCTGACCAAGAGAGACTTTGTGCTTTTTGTGGAGGTGGAGCATGCAGAGAACCAGCCCAGTACTCAGTGCTGCAGTGTGGGGGCCACAGAGAGGGTCTTTTTAAAGAGGAGCTGAGGCGAGACTGGGCAGGGATCCTGTGCTCATGCATAAGCGCAGTGGCTCTGCCAGTGAAGAAACCAGAGTGAAAGTGCAGTTTGATCCCATCGAGTCTAGCTGAACAGGAAGAGCAGAAAGTGTCACGCTGACGAGACTGTGGGACCCGACCTACCACAGCTGGTGAGGAGGGGATCGGTGAGCAGGCCTGAGTCTCTTGAGAGAGTGGCAGGCTGGGGACCGGACAACCAGGAGCTGAGCGCCTGAGATCCACTGCAGCCAGGCAGTTCCTCTCATGGGCAGACATGCCCAACCCCTGCCTACAGTATTGCAGGCTCTGCAGATCAGTGAGGCTAGGCTCAGGAGCCTGTGCTTGGCACATATCCACAGAGGAAAGAAGGAGAAACTCTGGAAGGGCCCTTTCTTAACTTCTATAAGACACTATGACTCTTGGGCCCCGATCCACTGAAACCAGAGGAGCAGAGATTAGCGACAGGTGAAACAAGGGGTGTTCAGGGCCCCACCCAGCCTCGACTCTTAGATAGAGCTGCTGTCAGCACCAAACAGAAAAGAGCTGCCCCTTCTACACAGATTGGCCCCTCACAGGAAACAGGCAGCTAGCTCACCTGAAACTGTACATAACTGGAAATAACCTGGGACAGACCAAGACCTGTGGTGGGGGTGGGGAAACATTCCCACCACCTTCCCTGAAGACTGCACAGCAACCCTCGGAGATGACTCAAGGATTCCACCCCCCATTGTACCAGAAGCCCTCCGCTGGAGGCAGGTGGAGGTGGTACTGGCAATGCTCTTGGACATTAGATGAACCACTCCTGGGCCTTGTGCTGGTGGAAAGCTGGCAGGGCAGAATGGTAGGGACCAGCCAAGCCCGATGGAGAGAGCCACAGACCGTGGGTACAAACTGGGGTACATTTACACGGTGGAATACCACACAGCAGAAAGAAAGGAAGGAATTGTGACAGCATGGATGGAAGTGGAGAATATTATTCTAAGTGAAATAAGCCAGTCAGTGAAAGACAAGTACAATATGATCTCACCTATAGAAGGAATCTAATGGGACATACAGAGGGTGCCCAGAGACACATGAAAAGATGCTCAGCATCACTAGCCATCAGAGAGATGCAAATTAAAACCAAAATGAGACACCACCCCACACCAGTCAGAATGGCCATCATAAACAAATCAACAGACAAGTGTTGGAGGGGATGTGGAGAAAAGGGAACCCTACTGCACTGTTGGTGGGAATGCAGACTGGTGCAGCCACTGTGGAAAACAGTATGGAATTTCCTCAGAAAACTAAAAATGGAACTGCCTTTTGACCCAGCAATTCCCCTTAGAGCTCTGAAACACCAATCCAAAAGAACCTATGCACCCCAATGTTCATAGCAGCACAATTTACAATAGCCAAGTGCTAGAAACAGCCTAAGTGTCCATCAGCAAATGAGTGGATCAAGAAACTATGGTACATCTACACAATGGAATTCTACGCAACAGAGAGAAAGTAGGAGTTTATACCCTTTGCAACAGCATGGATGGAACTGGAGAAATAAGTACTTATGGTAAGTGAAGTAAGCCAGGCGGTGAGGGACAAATACCATATGATCTCACCTTTAACTGGAACATAATCAACCAAAGAAAAAAGCAAACAAAGTATAGCCAGAGACACTGAAATTAAGAACAATCTAACAATAGCCAGACGGGAGCAGGGAGGAGACTGTGGGGAGAAGGGTTTTCAGGAACTGCTATGAAGGACACATGGACAAAACCAAGGGAGAGGGTGGAAGCAAGGGAGGGAGGTAAGTTTGGATGGGGTGGGGGCGGGGGAGGGGAGAAAATGCAGACAACTGTAATTGAACAACATCAGGTAATAAAATAATTAAAAAGATAAAAGGAATCTAATGAACAAAATAAACTAATGAGCAAAATAGAACAGAGGCATGGAAGCAGGGGTCAGACTGACAGCTGCCGGAGGGAAGGGGGAGGAGGGTAAGGGTGGAAAGAAGGGAAGGGACTAAGAACATTACGAGTGACCCATGGACGTGACAACAGTGTGGGACTGACTGTGGGAGCAGGTGGGGTGCTGGGCAGAGGAGGGAAAAGGGGGAAAGTTGGGACAACTATAATAGAATAACAATAAAATTTTTTAAAAGGATGCAAATAAATCAGAAAAAAATAAAATTGTTCATTTTTTAACACTAACATTCTCTTGGGCTAGGAGTAGGGAGTGAGGGAGGGTGAGGGTCACAGAGGCAGATGGCAAAGGGGCAGCACTGAGCGCAGACTTGGGCTACACTCCAAGAGTTCAGCTTTGGCCTGTGCCTAGGCAGAAATCAAGCAGACCCCTTCTGTCGCTGCAAGCTGACAAACCATGTGAAGGAGGAACTCACCAGCAGACAACAGGGGAGTTCCCATTGCTCCAGTCACTTGTGCTGCCTTCAGAAGCCTTCGCTGAGGTGTCGCCAGCCCAGAGCTCAGTCCCAAATCTGCATAAAGCACCGTGCCTGCATCTCTGAAAATCAAACACCGTTCTCTGCTTGGCTGGATTGGTTAGCTAACTATTTATTATTGATCAAACAGGGGTTTATAGAGAGCTGCTCTGAGATGAGGAAGATCTTAAAAGGCTCACTTGGCTAACTTGGGCAGCATGATTCAAGTCAGAGAAGAAAGCCCTGTGATGATTTCAGGACCAGAGGTCTGAATGTGTCAAAACGGACATTGAAAAACTTTTCTATTTGATGACGCTGGAGCAGAAACTTTGTGTAGCTACAATTCTGTGCTGCAGTGCTTTCCCTAACATATTCAGAGCAAATAACACACACATCTCTTCCCAGACTATGCTTCCTCTATCAGCAGTATCTGGGTTAACGTGCAAAAACTTCAGCCATGTGTATAGTGGCAAATATCTCCGTGTTCGGCCCTATGTAGCCAGAGTCCGCACTAAGCCGGCATGTGGTTCCTGCTTCCTGCATGTATGTTATAGAAGATGTCTCCCAACTTCTCAATGTCTGTTCGTAGAGAGGTTGCACATTTCTTTTTAAGAAGGCCTACTTAGAAAAGGAGGGAGAGAAATAGGGATATTGTACTAAGATTTTCACACTCTTAACTACATTTACTCTGCACAGATAGATATGGATTTCACCCATGATGCACATGCTCACAAGGATTTATGTAAGGTCACATACTTGTAAAAAGTAGAAGTTGGAATCAGATCCAGGAAAATATCAGAGATGAGATTCAACCCCACCACTTTGTGCAGCCAAGGAAAAAGTTCTGGCAGAAAGGGGCATAGAGTGTGGGGGTTACTGACAGAATAACAGTAACTGGGAGAACAGTCTCCTCCCCTCCTCCCATTCTCTCTCCTCCAAAGTGGGAAAAAGAATGGCACCTTGCTTGAGAACTTAATCAAGCTCTTGAAAATGGTGATTTCAAAGCATCTACAGGATCTTTTTGTAGCTAAAGGAACCTCCATTAAGGAGTGGGAGGTTCAGTAATAAGCCCATTTTTTATTCTCAGTGGCCCAAAGGAGTGCCATTTGAAAGGAGTTTGGAAGTTTGGGGGAGAGGAATTAAACTAATACTGATCTGCATAGTGATGTAGGCTATTAACTCTGTTGTGGGTTGAAATGGCCCTGCAAATTATGGAATAGTTAAGTAATGTTTCCTTTCCTCCTTATGCTCTGAGAATTAATGTTCATCATTTGGAAGTGCGTGTGGTGTTTGTGAGGCTCTTTGTGACTGATTAAAAAATTGCTTCTAGGTCTGAACTATCTACTGTGATGGGCATGAGTCACATATAACTATATCGATTTAAATTAATTAAAATTAAAAACAAAAATTCAGTTTCTCAGTCACACTAATGACTGGTGGCTACAGTATTGGAGGGCACAGAAATAGGACATTTCAATCATGACAGAAATTATATGAGATGGCATTGCTCATGACCCTTGGGAAAATAGACAGCAACTTACACCTGCAGGGTGACTTCAGAAGGGACCAAATTTGGAATGTCAAGTAATATCTGAATTATCTTGGGGCATGACTCTAGATTGACTGAGGGAGCAAATGCATGAATTCACGTGGTTAGTGGAGTGAGATGGCTGTATGTGTAGGCGGCTGGGGAGGAGGGATATTAAGCTTTACAATTTTTAGGTGAGAAACATGGAGCTAGGGGTGGAGGGATTGGTGTGGATGGAGGTAAGGCCATGGGGATAAAGGAGGTCAAAGCACTGTGATGCAAGAGTGGTGAGTCACCATGGATGACTTGTGTCTTTCCTTTTTTCTGTTGATTTGAAAGAAAAGCAGTGAGGGCAAGACCAGTGGATGATGAAAAAGTGGCCCTTTCTTTACACCCAAGTGTCTTAAAAATGGTCTAAACTTGTCTCTGCTTTCTCAATGAGTTCTTAGTGGGACTGCCTGCAGACTCTGAGGGAGTCGTCAAATGCCTTCCCCTTGGGCCCCTGTATTAGCGTCCCAAGTCGCTGTAGCAAAGTACCACACATTGGGTAGCTTCAAACAACAGAAATCTGTTCTCTCACAATTCTAGAGGCTGGAAGTCCTTCCTGGTCTCTTTCAGCTTCTGGTTGCTGGGAATTCTTGGCTCCTTGGCTTATAGATGCATCACTCCAATTTCTGCCTCCGTTTTCACATGGCCTTTCCCCGTGTGTCTCTGTGTCTCTGTGTTTGAATATTCTTCTTTTGATAAGGACATCTGTCATATTGGATTCAGGGCTCACTCACCTAATATGGCCTCATCTTAACTTGATTACCTCTGCAAAGACCCTATTTCCAAGTAAGGTTAGGTTCACAAGTTCCAAATGGGTGCGGATGTTGTGGGGACACTATTTTGCCCAGGACAGACTCTGATTTAGAAGTCCCCCTCACCTACTGGTCTGATGCAAATAGAAACACAGACCATAAGTTGTCAGTCATTCACTTAACTGATTTTCAAAAGTTTGTCCCAAATCTGTGATGCTCAGAGGCTGCAGGTGGCCCTGGGCGCACAAAAATAACGCACATAGCCCTTGACCTTAAGCTCCTTACAGTCCTGCGTGTGGCTCAGCGGAGCCAGCGAGTTTAGGGAGCAGGCCTGCCGTGTGCAGAGTCCCACCTGTAGCCAAGCCTTAGATAGAAGGGGCTTTCTTGCTTTGGAGGCTTAAAGGAACCTTAAAACCTGACCCAGTGGAGGTGCTCATAACATCACCTTCACATTATCCCCGTGCAAATCTCATTTTGGGTAATTATATGAATCATGTTAATGGAAGTCCCTTTGCAAAAGAAATCTATTTTGATTTCATTATAATTTATGGCAATGAACAATTTTAATATACTCAAGAGTTATCTGGATGTTATAATGAGCCAGCTACACAATGGGATTTTTAAAAATTATCTCTTTATTGGAATTTGATATTGACTTACCAAATAATAATGAATTTCCCTCAATTCCACCCTGGGGTGCGGGTGTGAGCGTGGGTAGAAAGAAAGAGCTGGTGGTTATTTTTCAAATGGGATTGATAAGACTCAGACATCCAATTGGACACACTCCCTATACTCTTCCCCCTGCCTCCCACCATTGGCGAGTATACAATGCTCCCTGTGCCATAGGAGGTACCACTTGAGTATACTTTGTATAAGAGAAGTTGCCTAAAAAGTGGCTCTAGAGTTCACGGGGTCTGTTTTGGTATGCAATTAAACTTTGCATTAATTACCCCCTGACTCCAGTCAAAAATTTTTCTCTCCTAGTAAAATGCTTTAGGCTGGCTCAGTTCCCCTGGGGTGAAAGAATGTTCTTCTGGTACCAGATAAATCTGATAAACAACCCCACTATTGCTCACATTAGTCCTTTAAAAAGATCTACAATGGTTTTTGTGCTAAGCTAATGTGAATGTTGAGTGTAGCAGGGCTCTCTTTGGGTGACCTGTAATTACTGTGTCGTCACTAATAGAAGCTCTCCCATTTCCTCTTATTATGCAGCTCAATTACAGAGACTCTCTCTCAGCTCCTGTGTCCTTTCCATTTGTTTACCCCTGGTGGGCAAGCATTTGCAGGTGGGGCTGACGCACTGGGTGCTAAGGAGTGTGGCCTGTCCTATGTCTTCTCATTGAAGCATGTGTCACACAATTATTCAAAGCAAGAAAATTGCAGCGAGCGCAGAAGAACATTGTAAGCGAAGTGCCACTAGAAGCAATTAAAGGGCTCAGGAGGTGCATTTCATTAATGCTGTGTTATCGCGAGAGCTCAGCCCCTTGCTAAAAACCACCCAGCAAATCTCATTTTCTCTTTTCAGTGGTAAAGGTCCGCGGAGGTGTCAGTGAGTCTAATGAGGCCCTGGAGAGGCTGGGTCCAGAGGAGACCGGCAGCCACATACAGTTCCTCTGACTGCTGTCAGGGATTTGAAACACGCCTGCTCTTTGACACAAAGATGACTTCCCTTCTACCAAGACCCTGCATTTCAGGTGCGAAACTGTACTCGGGGTGACATAAAGTGGGAAAAGGAGGCAACTAATGGAGTGGGGTGATGAGAACCTGTTACGGAGAGAAAACAACATTGTTGTTAGCCACAAATTCCCCAGGTTTACCTTTTAAAATAAACATCTAAATTCTAACCCTTCAAATAGCCTCCAAATGAAACCCTTTATTTGGCACAGTCTTAACTGTCAAAATGTTTCATTGCACAAGGAAACACGTGTCCTGCTAATATTTTCAAAACGCTGACCCGCTGCAGCAACCATGGCACACGAAAACAGATGCCCTGGAGCCGATAGGAAAGTTGAGTGTTTCTGAAAGATCCCCATTCCTTTTGTCTTTTGAGAATAAATCTACCCCTTAGTGGAAATATGTGGAATTTTTTCAAAACACGTTGCTTGCTAAGATGATCCAGTCAATGGAAAACGTTACAACTCTAGAGGAAAGGCTTTAAAATGTGTTTCTGCTTCTTGGTGGCACTAGATCCATCACGCCGGTGTCTTGCCAGCTCCCGCGTCTCAGTCCCAGGGTTTTGCAGGCTCAACACTCAGTGTGCAGTGTGTCCCATGAGTAAACATGCAAGGCCCATTGTCGCAGCTTCCAAACAACTTTTCTGATGGAATTCATTTTTCCAGCCATCAGTATAGTAACCATGCTCAATCTTCTCGTTACCAAGCACGGAATCCCTGTGCAGCCAATTCTTAGTGATATGAAGTAACTGATAGGCTAATCAGATAAATATTGTGTTAAATTGCACTAAACAACAGTGGTAAATGCCACATTATAGACAAATTAAAATTGTGTTTCTCCTTAGAGCCATCTCAGAATCCAAGGGCATCTGAGTAAAATCCATCATCAGATCAGTGAGTGACAAGGGTGGAGGTCGTTTGGTCTTTCAGGGTGTGCCAGTATTTATTGTGTAACAAACCACCTCAAAATTTGGTGGCTTCAACGAGAATGACATTTTATTTTTCATGATTCTGCACCTGAGGCTGTGTTCAGCAGGGTGGTTCTTTGGTCCGTGAGTGGCTGCTGGGGCTGAGACATCTGAGAGAGCTTCTTCACTCCGCGGCTTCTGCCTCAGCGCGGAGGGGCGGACAGGCTGGCAGCTGGCTGGGGCATTTCCTGTTTCTCTCCTCTTTCTTTCCGTGTGGCCTCTGCAGTGTGCTGCAGAGACTTAGGGATCTAAGTGAGAGCATTTCAAGAGGACAAGCCCAAAGCAGGCTACACCCTGAAGGTATAATTATAGGGAGGAATGGCTCGTTGGTGGCCATCAGAATGTCTATTATACTAAGAGTGTTTGTAACTGAGCCCAGAAGGTACACACACACACCCTCATTCACTCATTCATGGAAGCATGCACCGTCTGGGAACTAGAGTATACTATTTCCTACATCAGGAAACTACCCTTTTTCTGCAGTTGTCGTGATATACAGGGTGGGGCAAAAGTAGGTTTACAGTTGTTTGTATGGAAAATAATACAATAATTAATAAATAATAATATAAGAATAAACTCTGTGTTTTGTGTACTCACAACTGTAAGCCTACTTTTGCCTACCCTGTGCCATTTACATGCCCTAAAGCCGACCGGTTTAAAGCATACAATCCAATGGCTTTAGTTTGCAGAGTTGCGCAGCCATTGCCATAGTCCAACTGTAGAATATTTTTACCTTCCCCAAAAGAACATCGGTCCCATTAGTACTTACTCCACTCCCCACTCCCAGGTCCCCTGCCCTTGGCAAGAGGCAACCCAAATCTGCTTTTTTTCTTCCTAGATTTGCCTGTATGTAGACACTTCACATGAATGAGATCATACAATGTGGAATCTTTTGTGACTAGCTTCTTTTGCTTAGCATACGTTTCCAAATTTTAGGTTTATCAATTCTTTCCTCTGTTCATTTTCTTGACGCATAATATTTTATTGTTTGGATAGATATACTACATTTTTTATATCCATTCCTCAGATGATGGATGTTTCAGCTGTTGCTCTCTAGGACCATTTGCGTACAAGTTTTTGTGTGGGCATTTGTTTTCATTTCTCTTGGGTGGATGTCTAGGAATGTAATTGATAGGTCAGAACTCTGTTTATCATTGTGAGGAACTGCCAAAGTGTTTTCTGAAGTGGCTGCACCATTTTACATTCCCATGTTTGTTTATTTTTATACTACAGAGGACAGATATGCCTGCATTTAAGAAGGCTTGTGTGCTGCCACCCTTCAAGGCCAGGCAGGGTCATGGTATTCATGCAGATGGAAGAATATTCACAGGGCTGTTGTGATGTCTGGCAGGCCTTTATCCATGGGTGGGCGAGCCATGCATGCTGCAGGCTGCGTGTCTATCTGCAAGTCCCATGTCATGGCCCTTGCACCCCAGCATGGCACCCATCGTGACACCTGTCCCCTTGTGTGTCTCCCATCATCACAGCCCCAGCAGGGAGTCCCTACCTGTTTAAGTATTAGAGGGGAACAAAGCTGAAAAACGCTAGAACATTACATAACACAATTCTGCGCATGCAAGCTCACTTCATGTTATGGGAACACTTTATCAGACCCAGTCTCAAGGCTATGAAGACACTGGTTACCAGGCCCCTCCAAGGCTATGGGACACTGGTTACCAGACACCTGGGCGAGGAAGCTAGACTGCCTCCACTTACCCTGCAGTACACCCCTTCTGGGTTCCTCACTGTACAATCTACATGAGGACGTCTCCCACAAGGTCCCTTGGTGAGGAGGGCAGAGTCCACAACAGCGATACAGGATACAGCAACACAGGCTACAGCAACAAGCAAGCAAAATACAAGTGCTGCCACAGCAGCAGTACAAGCTTCAACAGCACACAGCAAAGACACAGGCAATCAGAGCCCCGCTAGGTACAATGGCCAGTCCAATTTCCATACGAGTAAGGCCACTCATGGGGGCCACCCACCCACATGGTCCCAGTGGGAACAGCAGCCCACACACCATTCCGCGCCTCCCAGCAATGTCCAAGAATGGGTCTGACACTGACCTGTCGGAGTCCAGCCCACCTGGGCTTGTCCTTTGGGGTTCTCAGTGCAAAGGGCGCTGCTCCAGCCAGTTCCACAGCCTCAGCTGTGAGTCACCCAAGCCATCCCACATGGAGTGGCTGCTTAACGACGTGGGGTGGTCACACCGCTGCTTCGCCCCAGCATAGATGTCAGTGAAGGTAGCATTCCACAAGGGATGTGCACTGTTCCACTGGTTCTCAAGCCAAGTCCAATTTGAGACAGAAGCAGAAGAGATGCACCATGGGAGACCAGCCAATGTGCTCAGGGGGAGTTCAGTGCAGACCCAGCATGCTGATTGGTTAGCCACCAAGGCATAGGTATGAACCCAGTCCACTAAGGTGTTACCTGTACTCTAAGGGCAAAAAGACAGAGCAGTTACAGGTACTAGTAAAGGCAAGTCACAACCCACAGACAATAAACAACCAACCTTCTGGTCAGCTGATAAGACAGTGGCTGGCAGAGGGGTCTTCCTGGGTGTGAATACGAGAGCCTTTGTGCCTCAACTGGGGGCTTAGCATCTACTTGCAATAACAGGGGAGAACTCATAATGGGCTATAAAGAAATCACAAAAGTGCCACGAAAAGGCATTTTGTGATCTGCTGGCCCTGGATATGTCACCTTTAAGGCTGGGGGCCCTGTCCTAATCACCCAGGGCACTATTCGTAAGTTCCTCTCCACCCCTTGGCCCCAAGAGGCAATGAGAGCCACCCAACGCATGTGGGTGCTTTGATTTCCCAAGGCCATGTCCAAGTGGCTGTTTGCCCTCGCTCTAGGCCCTCTCGAGGTGGCAAGAGAATATTCCCCAGTTTTCCCATGCCTGGTTTCAGCAAGGCATCCTTGGTCTATACCTGCGGCTGAATTGGAGCTGCAGTCTGGTGATGCAGTGCTCCCACCAGAGCTGTGCCCCACCTCCGACTCCTCTCATTTAGAGTCCGGAGGACAGTCCACAGCATTTTGTCCAACCCCTTAGCGTAGGGGTGGCAGTTGCAGCTCACAGGCCCTGCTTTAAGAGACCATTGTACTGTTCAATCATTCCAGCAGCTCGGGGATGGTAGGCCACATGGAATTTCCAGTCAATCTGAAAGTCTCAAGCCCACTGTTGTACCAAGACCCCAATAAAATGCGTCCCCTGATCACTTTCAATGATTAAGGGTTGCCCATAAGTAGCACATAACTACTCCAATACAGCAATTACTGCTTTCTGATCTGGGTGCTATGCAGGATAAGCAGCTAAAAGTCCTGTCGTGTCTACACCCATAATAGCATACTTGTATCCTTCTGAACTAGGTAGGGGCCCAATTACAACTACCTGCCACCAGGTCGGTGGTACCCGTCTCTGCACTACCTGTCCAGAAGCTCCCACAGGCCTTTGGGGTTGCTCTCGAAAGCAGACAGCACAGGTCTCACAGGCTTCTTGTGCCTCTGCCAATGTAACAAGTAACCTCAAGTTTTGATAGTGGAACACATGGTCTTTTGCCCAGCATATAAGAGGCGATGGTGGCACTGGGCTACTTCCCTTCCTAATGGACTGGAAGGTGCCATTTCTAGCCACTGCACCTTAGATAGAGTATCAGCCTCATCATTCCCAGGGGAAGTAAGAGGTGCATGTCCAGTAACATGATATACAGTGATTTGTTTCTGGTGGTTTAACTCTCGTAAGTATTTCCACAAAGCCTGTCCCCACAATGGTCTATGCATAACTATCTGTTTATTTGTATGCCATGTAGAGATCTATAATGTCAGCCCTGGGTCACTACCCAGCTATCTGTGCAAGTAGTCAGGGGCAGTGCCTCGTTGGTTGCCATGAGCCATATGGCTCAGAGTTCTGCCCCTTGGCTGCTCTGTTCCACACCAGTGTCAAACCAGATTGTCTCTGTCTCTGGCTGAACTGCTACAGCAGTCTATGCAGCAGGCTGGCCCCTGCTGGGCCCATAAGTGTGCCAGGCGTCTGAGGGAATAGGTGCCTGCCCTTCCTGGAAGGGGCTAGCTTCCATCTCTTCTATAGGGATGGGAAGAGTAGATTTCTCATCTACATAAATAACTGGACCTAACACTTCCTGTAGCTTAGCCCTCAAAGGGCTAGTGGACAGAGTACTCCTTTGCTGCAGATAGGCCCCCCACTTAGCTAGTGTGGGCATCTGAGCCGTCCCACTACAAGGCCTGGCCATCTAGTCCCGGATCCACCCTGCAATGGGATACATGGCCGTAACTGCCACGAGGGCAGTTCCTGTTACGGTCTCTGTGGCCAACAAGGAGGCATATACAGCAGCCAAGTGCTTTTCAATCAGGGAGTACCATACCTCTGTACTTTCCACAGTTGAGACCAGAGACCCAACAGTTGATGTAGCCGTTCCAATCGCTGCCACAAACCCCATCCAAAGCCTTCCTGTGTCACATGCACATCTAGCTCACAGGGTCTAGCAGGATATTTCCTCCCTCTTCTTGGGAGGTTGGCACAGCCAAATGGTCCTTTGGATGCACAGGACGGGCCTTTTTGGGTTACATCCCTGGGGAGTGGGCAGATAATATAGGCCTGCACTGGATGCCGGTGTGCGGGCACCAGGAACTGCACTTGTGCAGCACCAGTGCACGCTACCTGGGTGGGCACTGGTTACTGGCGCCACCACTGCATCCCCTCAGGTTACTGTGCTGCTATTTCTGTGACTCCGGTGACTGCTGTCTCTGTGGCTCCAGGTGCCGCTGTCATCTTCTGGGGCCTCTCTGACAGGCGCCGTGCTTGCCTGCCACTACCGCCACCACAGCTCTCTGACTCCCTCCCTATCAGTGAGCTTTCCGGGTGCCAGACTCTACTTCCCCTTCTCATGCCAGCTCCAGCCTGTTTTCTCACAGCCTCCTTAGTCGCACTGCCAGCTCTAACAGCTTCCACGGCCGCCCCTCCTCCTGGAACACTGCTGCAAAGCTCAGCTCTGAGCACTCAGCCTTGACCCACAGGCACAGCAGCCCCGCAGGGGTCCCTGCCTCTTCTGATCTGCGGGCTGGGAGCAGAGCTTTCTGGCACCAGAGCACCGCCTGGGCCAGCCCTCCTGCCAGTCACTCTCAGCAGCTGTGTCCCACATCTGTGTGGGGCAGGGGACGGAAGGGGACTCCCAGACCCAAACTTACCCAGGGAGCCACAGGCTGCTGCCCTCAGGGGACTCAGTTCCTCCCCGCCCCCCCCACACACCCTTTTCCCCTGAATAGCTTACTATGGGTGGGGAGAGGGACTGTGGCAGCTCAGCTGCTCAGAGCCTTTTTACCAGGGCGCAGACTCAAGCCTTCAAAGCTTTTTTTCCCCTCTTCCTCAGTGTTCATGTAACTTCCCAGCATCGGGAAGTGCAGTCTTCTCTTCTTCAGCCTTCGGGGCTTCTGCTCCCTCTCAGGGCTCTTGGAACTTCACTGTATCTCAAAGCGTAGTCTCTGTCTCAGCTAGGAAAGCTGAAAGAAACACCGAGCCCACAGCCCCTATGGCCACAGAGGCACTGGGCTTTTCTAGGACCACCCACAGGACTTTCTCCACTGTGTCCGTGCACCATTGACACAAACCGGTCGTGGGGTGGGAGGCCAAGCTGTCAGGAGCCCAGTTATTGAATACTGCCTGCCAGTGACCAGCCACTCCAAGCCCGCCTCTTGGGAGGCCAGCTCCATACCATTCTGCAACAAATCCTGTCGGCTACCAACTGTGCTGCCACCCTTCAAGGCCAGGCAGCTTCATGGTATTCATGCAGATGGAAAAGTGTTCACGGAGCCGTTGGGATGTCTGGCAGGCCTTTATCCATGGTGGGCGAGCCATGCATGCTGCAAGCTGCATGGCCCCTTGCTCCCCAGCATGGCACCCATAATGGCACCTGTCCCCTTGCGTGTCTCCCATCATCACAGCCCCAGCAGGGAGTCCCTACCTGTTTAAGTACTAGAGGGGAACAAAGCCAGAAAAGTGCCAGAACATTACATAATATAACATAATTCTGCGCATGTGAGCTCACTTCATGTTCTGGGAACAGTTTATCAGACCCAGTCTCAAGGCTGTGAGGACACTGGTTACCAGACCCCTCCAAGGCTGTGGGACCACTGCTCCCCTTAGTTACCCGGACACCTGGGCGAGGAAGCCAGACTGCCCCCACTTACCCTGCAGTTTGTACAAAGGTATAGGAAAGATGAAAATATGCTGTCTCAAAACCACTTTTAATCTCAGAGCTCTCTGATTCTCAGTGCCAAAATAAATAATGTAATTAACAGAGATGTTTGTATTATGACTTTAAAAGGGAAGCTGGGAACACTTTGTATTTAGTAGACTTGTGTGTACACAAGCTCAATTTTCAGGCACTTCGCATTTTGCTGACATGCAGCTCTGCATCCTGGCCACCTAAAAAACTTGCACCCCAAATTCTGGAGGTAGACCTGAGAGAGAACCAATTCAAAGCCCTGAGTCTCCAGTACAGAAAAATCCCAACTATTATGTTCTACTTCATGGAGCCTGGAGGGATGCTTCTGTTGTAAGAATGAGAGGCTCTGAGAGCCAGGAAATTCAGGTTACACAGACCAAGAAGATGCCATTTTCCCTGTCGACTTGGTCACCGGGACAGGGAGCTGTTTCCTTCACTCATCACCAACTCCTCTTTGGAGAGTTGATCTCCTGAGGTAATAGTTCAGATGTCTTTTAGATACAAGGAATTGCCTTTTAGTAGCTGTGTGTGAGGGGTGGTTTGGTATAGAAGGCAGAATCTGCCCACAGACTTGGCATTGCCCATTTCAACCTGCCAGACACTCTTGTTCACATTCACTAAGTCTCCTCTAGAGCATGGCCTGGGGTGGAAAGGCTACAGCTAGAAACTTGTACATTAAAACATCTTTTTATATTGGACTGGCCAAAAAGTTCAATTTGTGTTTTTCCTTAAGATGACTTTAGTAGTGCTTAGTTGTCTTTAATATCATTCAAAACAATTATGTTAGATTGTATTGTGACAGCTGTCATATCAGTGTGCACTTAAAAAAACCTATCAAAATTAGTGAATTTTGTATTGCCACTTAAATATTGAAGATGGAAGAAAATATGCAACATATTAGGCATATTATGCTTTATTATTTCAAGAAAGATAAAAACACAACTGAAATGCAAAAAAACAATTGTGCAGTGTTGAAGAAGGTGCTATGACTGATTGAATATGTCAAAAAGTGCTTTATGAAGTTTCATGATGGAGATTTCTCACTGGACGATGCTCCATGGTTGGTAGACCAATTGAAGTTGATAGCGATTAAATTGAGACATTAATTGAGAACAATCAATGGTATACCACATGGGAGACAGCCAACATACTCAAAATGTCCACATCAATAAAGTTACTGGTGAAAATAAAAAAAAGTGTTTTTTATCTTATGGAAAAAAACTAAACAGACTTTTTGGCCAACTCAATAAAAATATGGCTAATTTTATTTTAGTGGATTCTTAAAATGCCCTAGAAGAATGAGTCCTACTCTCCATTTTTAACCTAACCTCTTGGTATTGAACTTGTCCACACACTGTCTCCCACAGGAAATGCCGGCTGCTGAGGACAAGGCTGGCTTTCTTTACAGTGGTCACTGCACATCACAGAGCAGGCTCACAGTAGGCATTTGAAGAGTGAACGAGTGAATGAATGAATGAGGACAGTGATATAAAGGACATGACTGGGTCTTCTTGTATCTGATGGGCTCTCATGTGACAAGGAGCCAACCTGGTCTGTATGACTTCCTAGTGAAGACTATGGCCTTGGGGATGGCTGTTATAGGCAGATTGTTCTCAATGAAGAAACACTTCCTCAGCTTGAGAACTGCTGCTTTAGGAAGGGGTGATCTCCCGGTTACTTGGTGTTCAAACAGAAGCCAGATGTCTGTCTGTAGAAATAAGTGAGAGGATTACTAGTGAAGGGCTGGGTGACTTCTTCGGATCCCTTCCAATTCTGAGGTAATCCATCTGTGGTTGGGGGCAGCTTCTGTTCACGGAGACTCAACGGATTTACTCCACAAAGTGTTTGGGAAATGTGAGTTGTACTTAGGACCTTATAGTAGAAACTGGAGAATGCAACCATTATTCTGCTCCCCGAGTCTCCCTTGGATGCTTCTTCCTGGCTCCCTTGCTGGTCACCAGCGTCTGGCCTCTTGTCTTTTCCCCATCTCTCCGTCCCTTTCCGTGTTCTCCCTCTGGGATCTCCCCTCTTTCCCGACCAGAGTCATTTGACTTCTTGGCCTCTCTGATCTTTTTTTTTTTAAAGATATGTTTATTGATTTTGGAGAGAGAGAAAGGAAGAGAGAGATGTGAGAGAGAAACATCAACCAATATGTGTCCTGTATGAACTCCAAGTGGGGGTCAAACCCACAGCTAACTTATGTACCCTGACCAGGAATGAAACCTATAACCATTTGGTGTACAGATTGATGCTCCAAACAACTGGGCAACCTGGCCAGGGTGGCCTTTCTAATTTTGTACACTCACCCACTCCCTCTGCTCACACATACCCTTAACCAATAAAGAAGCCTATAGCCACGAGGATCCATTCTGTGGAAAGTGGCCTGTGTTTAATGACATGGAGTTTCTTTTGGAATCTTTGTAAGAATTTAACACTTTGAAATTCAGAGGAGAGAGAAAGAAAAAAAAAAAAACAAGTGAGTTCCTTTTTCTCTTCCATTTAGAAGATCCTAGAGCCTCCCCTGCAGCCCCTTGTCCCCCAACCTCCTATCCACCCAGGAAGAAGAAACATGCAGTATTTCACAGTGGTGAGGTCAGGGAGGGTGGTGAATGTGAGGTTAGTCTCTTCCAAGACATAGAGTCAATGTCCACAGGGCCTTCCCTGGTCCCCAAGATTAGGTGAGCAGCCCCATAGCTCCATATGCCTCTGCTTATCACATTACCACAGTTGTGATTTTATATTTACCTGTGAGGTTACTCGATTATTTTTGGATTCCCCATAATACTTTAAGCCCCATAACACCAGAACTGTGTCAGTTTGAATTTGCCATTTAATCCACACAGGGCCTAACAATAATTCTGGGCATAGAACAAGTGCTCTATTAATTTGTTAAATGAATAAATGGATGGAAATAAAAGGTACATGACCATTTTTTTTTAATCTTTATCCGAGGTCATATTTTCATTGTTTTTAGAGAGAGAGGGAGAGTGGTGGGAGAGAGACAGAAATATTGACGTGAGAGAGAAATGCTCATCGGCTGCCTCTCGCATGTGCCCTGACTGGAAATCAAACCCTTGACCTTTTTGGTTTACCAACTGAACAGCTCCAACCAACTGAGCCACACCAGCAAGGGAAGGATGTGACTTTTTTATATAGACATATTTTAAATAAATATGCATTTATATGGATTACAGAGCAGTCTTTGGAAGGGAATTAATCTCCATAGTTGTATTTAATTTCAGGTATTTGAGGAGAAAAAAGATGAAGCTCAAATGAGAGAATCCACCATCCCCAGGATCACTACCTTTCACTTTCAAGGGGCCAGGGCTAGTTCTCTCATTTCCCAGACAAACCTGCTGATTCTGAGACCAGAGCCCAACCTTGTCCTTAGGGAGCCTGCCGAACAGAACAGAGAAGCCTTTCATGTACCTATGGGTAAACCACGAGAAGGCACCTCAGGACAAGGACTGAGTTATTTTGTTGGGAGGGCACCCAGTCAAAAGGAAATGGGGAGTGGTCAGGAAAATTGATGTAAAGTAAGGGCTCATGGAGGAAAGCCTAGAGGAAGAAAGAGAAGTAGGAGGGTTAGGGAGAGAGGGAGGCTCTGTGAATGTAGTCTTCCAGAAACCTAGGCAATGAAGCTTTCTCTTTGTGCAGCGCAAGGGGACTAGTTGGCCAGACCAGGGACCAACACTCATAACGAGGAGTTCTCTACTAGTTGAATGGGCCAAAGAGAAAAGGGATAGGGATGATGCAAGAAGAGCCAATGTCAAGTGCAGAAGGAGAATTGCAGGCAGGTCAGGCTCGCTCACCAGCTTCTTTGCATCTGGTATGAGCACTGAGATGATGGGAAATGTTGCCTGCAATTTTGGGGTAATTACACCAACTGTTACACTCCCTCCTTCCCCTTCCTAGGTGTCACCTCTCGCACCAACCACGTAGTTCTACTCTAGACCTTGAAGAATGCTGGGAAAGGAACCCAGGATAAAGGGTGATTCCAAGAGATCCCTGGGAACAGGGCTACAGTATCTGAGAGTCTACCCCCATCTCCAACCAACTTGCCTGCCCACTGCCAAGCTGCCTATTGATGTTTATTTGTTTCTTATTTATTTGACAGGACCACATACATACACATGGTTGCTGGCATACACAATTAATCCTGTGGTGTGTTTCTGATTTGTGGTTTAACTCTGCCTTGCACTTAATAGGTCTGGGTCCCAGGGCCCCCTATCTGTCTCACATGGTTCCCTAGCAACCAAATGAGACAGGGAAATGTACACAGTTTCTTCACCACAAGATGTTAGGTCAGTTAATACTCATTAGCATTGCCTGTATTTGGCTGCTAGGATACATGATGGAGAAAAAAATCTTTGTTGCCTGAGTGGAAGTGGCAGGGGTGTAGGGACCAATGAATATATATATTATGAGAAAAGATGTGTTTTCTTATACTTTTACTAGCATGTGGCCTGTCTGTATACGTGCATGCAGAGTTTAAAAAAATTCATCTTTGTATTTATTAAGTTTATTATATGGGAATAGATTTCAGAAACTATAAGAAGGCTCTACCCCAGAACGTTTATATTGGCTCATTCAGGACACCTGAAATTATATCACTAGTAATTATTTTATTTATTCTATGACATTTTTCAGACTCCATTCAATGGAGTCTGACAAACACGGTAGAGCATAAAAGAATAAAACAGAAATTTCATGTATACTCATCATGTAAAGATAGCCACTATTAACCTTTCCGGTGTGTGCCTTTTAGCATTTCTTTTTTCCCCCTCCAGAGATCACACACACACACACACACACACACACACACACACAGAGTCACATATAGTTTTACAAAAAATATTCTATATATACATTATGGACTGCATTTTCCAATTTGGCATTATTAGGAACATTTTCTCTTGTTTACAAGAATTCTTCTACAATGTTATTTTTATTAGTTGCATAATATTTCAATGAATGTATTTCCTATGGTTCATTTAACCAAACTCCTGTTTTTATTCATGTATTTGTTTACATTTTTTGCTATTATGAAGAAGGCTGTAGTGAATGTCCTTGTACATGCATCTTTGAGTCCTTGTCCAATTATTTCCTCAGAGTAAATTCCTAGAAGCAGAATCACACATTTAAAGGTGTCTTACAGAAGATGATTTGACTTTGGCTGGTGGGCACACAATGAAACATACAGATCACATATTATGGAAATGTACACTTCAAACCTATATGACCTTATTAACCAATGTTGCACCAATGAATTTAATTAAAAATATCTTTTATACACTTTGTCATGTTTCCTTTCAGAAAGAAGGGAACAATTTTCACTTTTACCAAGTGTATGAAGAAGGTACCCTATGACCTTCTTAAACAACCCTTGCGAAGATTGACAAGAAATCCCCAATGTCTGATGTCTGATTTTGTCAGAAACCTCTCTTTCTCACACCAAGACTAGAGCCCTGAACCCCTTTGAGGGAGAGGGTGCACATTCTAAATGAAGGGAATATGGCAGTGCTGAAGACTGCTTATTTTACCTCAGCCTGGCCAGTGTTCTCGGGAAGCTCATGCTGCAGAGCCCCACAGTGTGGCCTGAAACCGGCCACACGAAGGCTCTCCCTGCGGTGATGATTCCCTCCCCCGGTCTCCAGCCTCCTGTCCGTACTCTTTTCTGAGCGGACTGCTGCTGGCCCCAAGGTGGCCCCCGCAGCCCAGTCCCAGCTCCAGAAAGATGATGGGGTGATCACAGGGGAGGCCCTCAAGGTGGACCTGAGGGACTCACCTCAGGAGAGAGGACAGGTCTCAGCCACTGAGGGTGTCCTGATGAAGGACCAGTGAAGGCAGGGGCACCTGTGCACTTACCAGTCCTCCCAATACTGCTTTCATGTGGCAACGTAGTGTCTTTTTTACTCCTAGCAAATAGAGAACTAATTCCTCCCACCCTTAAGCCAGGCGGGACAGGAGGCAGGTAAGGTGAATGGGAACAGGAGGCCTGCTTGGCCCCTTTTCCTGGATTCTGTGTAAAAATAGTCACAACTTGAACTTCCAAATCAATGAGAGTGACAAAAACACTTGTGGTCATTGGCCCAGAACAGGCAAAGGAGCTTGCTCTGGGACAATTGGTGGGCCTTGACGAGGTCCGATGGCTTGGGACAAGGACAAAAGGCCAGAAACAGGGTAGCGCAGAGCAGTGGCTTTCAAAGCGTGGCCCGTGGACCAGCAGCATTGGTGTCTGGAACTCATCAGAGATGCAGTTTCTTGGGTCCTGCCCACGCCTGCTGAATCAGAATCTCTTGGGGAGAGGCCCAGGAATCTGGGTGTCAATGAGTCCTCCAGGTGAACCTTATGCATAATCACATTGGAGAAGTACTCATGTAGAGCGTGGGCATAAATTTTCAGCACCGACTTTGTTTATCTGCCACACATTTGGGTCACCACGTGAGATACTTTTTCTCTCTTGGCTTTAAGTAAGGACAAGCAGTCTTGATCCTTGTCGCTGCAACCCTCTCCTCCTTAGTAGGTCATTTAAGGAGGGTGTGTGTTGAGTGTGTGTAGGCACACACGTGTGAATCTGGAGGGGTGGTTAGTTTAGCCCGATTCTTCTGTTTTCTGAGACAATAAAGTTAAGCCTGTTGGAAACAAAAGCCCTGAGTAAAAATCAACAAATAGTGTTTACAGCAAAGTCCAAGGGAAAGAGGACCTGGGGGTCCCTGGAGCTGCTTGGCAGATCGCACAGGATAACAGGTTCCCATGGAGAAGAGAGGCGGTCCTTATATTTAGGAGAGAAATAAAATACCAGTTTGCATTGAGAATAATTTGGATTTATGCATCTCTGTCAGCTTGATCACTCTAGAAAAGATTCAGTTCCAGTTTGAATTGTTTAGGTGCTTTTTATTTTCTCTTAAAATTAATTGGAGGAGTTCATGGTTCCATAAAACATTTCTATCTGAGTTTGATTAAGAGTTCAGCAAATGAGTAAGGTTTATTTGTTCTGGGGTTTTCTCTAGAGTCAGTGTGCCTCTAATACATAAATGTATGTCCTTGGGCCTCATTTTCTTCATCCATAAAATGGGAGTAATAGTAGTGACTACCAGGCAGTATTGTGAGGATTACAAGGGTTAATATATGACAAGTACTGAGACTGCAGTTTGGCATGTGTTGGCTCTGCTGTCTATTCGGGTCAATTTGATTCAGGTCTCCTCTGTTCAAATTCAGACTCACGTGGCTCGTGCAGCTCAGCCTGGCTGTGGGCAGGGCTGATATCAACGTTTTCTGTCGTTTCTGCAGCAGGATGCAGCTGCTTTTGGAGCTAACTGCATCTCATTTGTTTACAAGGTAACTGCTTTCTCTCTTTTCATTTCCCTCTCCCTTCCCTCCAATTTCCATTTCTTTTGTGAAATGGTTAAAGTGCTTGACATAATTAGCTGTTAATTGTTAGCAGCTGTACCCATTATCGGTTTAATGCCTAATTAATTGCAACAATTAATGCCGCCTATCCTGTCTTAGGAACTGTTGATGAGAGAAGGCTGGTGTTGTTTAAGTTATATCTTAATTAATTTACCTCTGTGGGCGAAAAGGGGCCGCATACTAAACCTGACAAGCTCAGGGGAGGCCTGCGTGGTGGCCTTACAAACTCCGAGACCTGAAGTAACCACATAGGATGGTCTGAAATTAAAACTTCCTAACTGAAAGCTGTTCGTGGCGGGTAGTCATGTCCTAGGCGGGTAGTCATCTTCCCCGACAAAGGTCAATCTTTACCTTAACTGTCTGTTGTCTTTGTGCACTAAGATAACCTGCCTTTGGAATGTCGGGTCATCTCGCTTTTCCAGATGCTTTAGGGCACAGTCTCCCACCAGAGCACAAGATCACAGAACCCCTCACTGTTAGGTTGTTCCCCCATCTCTATGTGCTATAAGTGTTGTTACCTATCCTGTACCCAGCAATGTAAAAGAAGTATTTGTCTTCTCATTTTACTTTTTATTCAATCCCAGAGACTGCCCCCAGCTTTGGTTTCTCCCGCTCCCCTAATCTACCACCAGTGAATTTCATGTACCCCCCTCACAGCTCCTCCTTTGATTCTGATGTATAAAATAAGTGGCAAAGCTGCCATTCTCCAGAGCACTTTCCCATTTGTCGAGATTTTGTCATTTTGGCTCAAATAAACTCATAAAAATTATTACAGGTTTGGACATTTCTTACATCACCATCTCCAAATTTTAACATTTAACTAAAAATTCTAAGCTGGGGTAGACATGAGTGATGAGCAGGGGTCCATGCCATGTGCAGTGGCCTGGGGCCCAGCCTGTGGTGGTTGGCGGTGTCCCAAAGTCAGCGTACACTTTCAGGGGTGGCGCTCCCAGCAGCTCCAGGCCCTCCTCCTGCATTGTGGGGCCCTGTACACAATGCACTCTTCTTTCTGAAGTTTTCCATGCTGCCCTGTTTTGAGAAAATGACAAGCCAAGGGTCTCAAGAGCAAATAGGTTCCTCCGCATACATTGTCCCAGTCTTTAGTGGAGCACTCCTGCCACTGTGGGGGACCTGATGGCCACCAGCCCTGGGCCGTGAGCTCCTGCAGGGCAAGCCTGTCTGGGTCAGGACCACATTTCCAATATTAGTAGGAAGTTCATTCAGCTGTTGGAGGGAAAACTGAATGGATTTTCTTCCCCAGGGAGCCAGGCATGGAGCTACATGCCTCACACACAGCTTTTGAAAAATCTCACAATAGCCCTGCAAGATGGGTATTAATATCCTTTCTGTGTCCATTTTACAGGCGAGGAAGCCAAGAGGTTAAATGCTGGACAAATAACTGAATTATAGTTCAATATTACATTATTTCACTTCCAGTCTGGGCTTGCCACCATGTTTTCTTGCCTTTCTTCAAATAAATGAGTAGGTGAATCTCTCAGCCCTGTGTTATGAGGTGACTGGGTTACTTTTAGAGCCTTCAGACTATGTCACATCCTTTTGTGATCCCACTGTTAATCATACAAGGAAGAGGGCAATTCCGGTACAATGACGGCACAGGTAGGCTTTTGACTTAGCTGTGGAGTGTGAGGGCAGGTGGCAGAGGCCAGCATAGGAAAAAGACTTCTCTCTTTTGGCCTGGAGGAGTTGGGCACCCACTCCTTTCACAGGAGATGTGCTCCAGGACACTGCAGGATAGCAAGCTTGTTCCTGCAGTGTGGCAGCAGGCCAACGGCTAGGCAGGGAAGATGCTGTGGTCTTAGGTCTTAAGCCTAAGGAGTTATATTTAATATCCAGGTGTGGAAGCTTAAAATAATGTCCCCTAAAGACTCCAGTCCTAATCCCTACAACCCCCCAAAAATTCTGGTCTTGATCCCTTGATCCAGTGAAAGTTACTTGATATGGTGGAAAAAGACTTTGCGAGTGTGATTAAGAATCTTGAGATGAAGAAATTATCCTCATTATCTTGGTAAGCCCTAAAGGCATCGTATATATCCTTGTAAGAGAAAGGCAGAGGGAAATTTGACACAGAAAAGAAGGTGAAGTGCTCACAGAGGCAGGGATTTGAGTGATGTGACCACGGCCAAGGAATGCCGGCAGCCCTCAGAAGCTGAAGGAGCCAAGGAGCAGATTCTCGCCTGGAGCCTCTGGAAGGAGTAAGGTCCTGCTGACACCTTGATTTCAGCCCAGTGATACTGACTTCAGACTCCTTGCCTCCAGAACTGTGAGGGAATACATTTGTTGCTCGGGCCACCAAGTTCACAGCAGTCATAGGAAACTAAAACGTCAAGTTTAAGGTGTCTCTTAAGCTTGTTATAATCTCCTTGAGCTATCAGTGAGTGTTCAGCAAAGTTTTAAGTGTTAAAAAAAGGAAATACAAAAGAAAATAATTAATTATGGGAGCTGAAGTTTTCTGTTTTTAGAATCATCTAGTTGAGAGGCCCCTTGGGGTAAGTATAACCAGTTATAGTGACTTTATGGTGGTAAATTTAGGATTAAATCTGAATTCATATTTAAGATAATCCTCAAAGAGTTGACAAGAGAGAACTTCATTATTAAGTAAGAGAGAAGTTTATTTTTTCCATAAGTCTAGAGTTAGGCAATCCCGAGCTAGTGTGAGAGCTCTACAGTGTTGTCAGGCACCCAGGCGCCTTCTTTCTAATTTCTCCAGTGTAAGCTCTTCATCCTCATGGTCCAAGATGACTGCTAGAGTTCCAGGCATCACATCTGTATTTCAGAAGCAGGATGGAGAAAAAAGCAGAAAGAAGCGTCCACCCTCTCACTCTGAGGAAAACTTCCAGGAAATTTCTCACACATTTCTTTTTATACTCTTTGGTAAGAAATTATTTGCATGGTGACACAGCTTTGATGGATAATTGGAAATGAAATATTTTACTTGGGTTGCAATTGCCCAGCTATATTAGGTTCTGTTGAGAAAAAGAAAGAAAAAAGAATATTTGGAGGCAGCTAGCCATTTCTGCCTCACCAACTACTGAAGTTCTAGAGTTCTAGTGAGCCAAAAGGAGAGGGATCAAACTGTAATTACCTGCTGTTGATTTTTAAAAAATACTTCACATGGAATAAGTCTTGGTTCTGATGCTACAATGTAAGTCTGATGTTTATGAACTGGAAACTATCCAGGCAAGAATGGATAGAATGGCTATGGGTCTGAAAGACATAAGAAATAGCAGAGGAAATGGTTGTTTAGCTGGAGGAGAATTATTTTTTAAGAACAAAATGATCTGCTTTCAAATAAATTCAGGGCAGTCCTGTAGATATGAGAGCGACTTATATCTATGATAACATAGAAATGGAATGGGATTGAAGGGAGGCCAACTTTAGCTCAATATGAGAAATAACTTTCTAACAATTGGAAAGCCAGTAAGGGACAGCTGCCTCTAGGGAAGTGATTCCTCACAGGGTGGGAGCTGTTGGGCTGCAAAGGGTGGGTCCTGGTAGGAGGTTGGACCAGGTGACCTCCTTTCTGACCCCTTGAGTCTGTGGGGAGTCAGGGGAGACCCTCCAGGGGCTTGTCAAAGACCACAGTGGAGGACACAGCTGTGGGGGTCTGTGTCTTAATAACAGTCAAATGAATGAAGCTGTCAGGGAGAGAATTTTCCATGCCTCAGAGTAACAAAGCCGTAGTTGTTGCTGGGCTAAGGCCTGGAGCCTGTGCCAGCATCCCAAGGAAAGAATGCAGGGAGTGTGGCTTCAGCTTGGAGCTGAGCCCTGAATATGGAGGGTTCAAGGTGAGAGGGGGCCAGGAAAGTGGGATGGATGGGGCCTCACTTTATTTGACTCTTGCCGTGCTGGACTTGGTAGGGGCAGTCAGTCCATTGCCTGCATTTTCTGAAATAATCCTGGCAATCTGAGGTTCCCAGGGTCAAAGCCAGAGGGGAGGAGAGGCTTGCATGGTTTTCCTTACTGAATCTATATAGAATTAAAGATTGATGTCTTCTGACTTATGCTGAAATTTCTCCAAGAGGCTGTAATTCAGAGCATGATTTTAGGCTGGTATTTTTGCAGATGTTTGGATTGTGTTGGTTCTGTTGTGAGATGCTCATAGGTAACGCATGAACTCTCCAGCCAGAAGAAGCACAATAGCTCCTCTAAAAATGATGGCTTGTCCCCACTAACATCAATGGTGAGCAAATAGAGAACTTGAAACATGCGTGACTGTCTTAGGAACTTGTGATGCTCTGCTTTCTTTTAGTTGAAAGTGACAGAAGCCACTTCATATTAGCTTGAATAGAAAAGAATATGTCTTGGCTCCTGCACCAGAAGGCGATTTGACCCAGGGGATACGTGGCTTGCGCTTTGCCTTTGGGACTCTCATGTCTGTCTGTCTGTCTGTCTGTCTCTCTCTCTCATCTTGTCTGATTCTTTTTGTACGTTAGCCGGGCAGTTGTCTGGGAGAGATAGTCCAAACTCCAGCTCACATTCCAACCACCCCATGTCTGCATCTCCCCTCTACCCTGGAGCCTAGAGGCCAGCTGTCTCCTGGACAATTATGATGGGGTGGGGGTCTTCCGGGAAAGAGAAAGGCCCTTAGCAGGGGGCTTGTAGACAGTCCCAGTTTGGTTCCCAGGGTCTGCCAGGCCTTTCTTCTTCAGCTGCCCAGGAGTCTGGGAAGGTTTAATTTGTTGTGCCCAACCAGGCGCCTGGCCAGTGGGTTTAAAGTGGTGGCTGCTCCCGAGCTCTGGACAGGAGGGGTTGCAGCCACAAAATCACAAACGTCTCTCACTGAGTCAGGCCAAGCTCCTCAGTCTTTCTGATCACTCTTTCTGCCTTGCCGTGGCCTGACATCTCAGAGCCCTCAGCCCTGGACCCAGGTGAGAACTTGGTCCCTTTACTTGGATGGATCAAATGTGGGTGCAAGGCTTTCGGTCTCAGCCTATAGCTGTGGCCGCTAGAGACTGCATCTGGAATCATCCAACAGAGGCAGCCTGGACCACTGCTGTGGAAGAAGCTGTTCTGACAAATGCTCAGATGTTTATCATTCCTTCACAGATGATAATGCAGGGGTCACAGCCTGCTCTGCTTGCCCAAGAATCTGTTGAGTCTGGGGAGGGGATGGGGAGGAGAGGGGGCAGGGCCACAGGAATGGAAAGGAACTGAACAGATTCATTAAGTAAAAGAGATCTCAGCAGGACTAAACTTTTAAATTGTCATCATGAGTCCCTGTGATTCTCACCTGTAAGAATTAGGGTTCTTAGTTGTAAGCCATAGAAGCTGATCCCAGCTGTTGAGCAGGAGAGGTTTGGTGAGAAGATAGTGGGTGTCTCACGGAATCAGTGGAGTCTGGAGAACCAGACTCGAGACTATATATCTAGGATAATATTCCATTACATGTTGCACAACTGGCCTAATGAGAAAATCGCTGTTACCACTGCTGCCCCCATTTGGAGGTGACAGTGTGCATCACTGACAGGAACCTGATTATCAGTGTCAATGTCACATCTGGCTCAGGAATGTGACCTTGGTCATTCCTGCTGCCTTTTTTTTTTTTTTTGCAGACCTCACTAAGGAAATAATGCACCAAACACATAGCGTTTCTTTTCTTTTCTTTTTTTAAAGCAAGTAACAAAGACCCAATTTATCAGCTTTACTTTTTAAACCTAAGCTTAACATTACACATTTAAACAATGGTCAACACTTCCTAAATTGCCAGAATTCATGCACAACCTAGAAAACATCCTCAATTTATATTAAACCAGAAATGTATTACCACCAATGCATTAGCATCTGTCACTACTAAACACCGGAAAGCACTGAAATTACTCTCATGGAAGATCCGTCAGGGCAATGTTCACTTCGCCGCAGGCTGGAACGACTTGGCTCACAGCTCACGTGCAACGGAAGAAGGAAGCCTTCTTAGTCGCCTGCTTATATCTTAGCTCAAAGGAGGCTGGAGGAGGGGTGACTACCTTTGGGAGGAAGGAGTCATTGGGTGGCAAATGCCTCTAATGTTAAAAAGTGTGTTCAGAAGTGTGTTCAGAAAAGTGTGTTCAGAAGGCAGCAAGAAAACTTGACAACTCCCACTAACCCTCTGTGTGAGGTGTGCACCTAACCTCTGTGGGAAAGCAGCTTCCATGTCACTCAAGGGGGCTGCTTGTGGGGGTTGATGCAGTGACCACATCTTCAAGGTGGCAAAAGTGGGGTCATGGAATAGGTGGGGCCTATGGGGCCAAGTCATAAGCAGAACACACCAGTTCCTGGTGGGAGTGATGGAAGGACAGGGGCCTGCATGACGGTAGCAGTGACAGTGTCCAGGGTCTTTCCTGTTTGTGTGTCCAGACGCAGATGGTGGGGTCTCAGTTGATCATTCTGGTTGGTCCTTACCCTTCATATCCAGATGGCTAGGCTGGAATAGCAGAATTTTCTAGTGTGTCTTCCCTACAGCTGTGTGAGGTAAAATGCTGGGCCATCTAAGATTCACCTAGAAGAAATCAAAGGAGGAAGGCAACACATGGAGTCCAGAAGTAGAACTTAATTCATCAATGTCATCTTTTTGAAAAGTACCTTCTTGGCTCTCCCAGCAAGATGTGACTCCCACAGAGTCTTGCGTGAAGACTGTGCTACTTGATACCTGAAACAGGTTTCCAAAAATAAAGCTGACATTCAGTGAATGCCATGTGTCAGGCACTGTATAGAGGGCTTTACATAAATTATCTGAATTAATTCTCAAAGAAACACCATGAAGTATGAGCTATTATTATCCCTATTTCACAGTTGAAGAAACTCAGTCTTAAAGAAAATGACTAGCTCAGCCAGTCAGTAGTACAGCTAGCATCTGAACCTCAGCAGCCCGACCTCAAAGTCCATGCTGCTAAACTTCTCTCGGATCTTGCCTGAGAGCTCCCAAACAGGAGCCTTCATGTCGCCTTCTTGCTTCTGGAGTTCAGTCTAAGTCAAGATGAGAAAATCTCTGCTGAATAGAGATCACTGTGTTAGGCCTTACTCACAAATAGAAGACTCAAACTGACTGAGTAGCAGTCCCTTCCTAGGTCACACAGCCCATCATCTTCAGATGCTTACACTGGAGCTCAAATAGGTCATTCATTTGTGAAGAAAAGATGACCAGGGTGCTAGGAGTTGAGACTGAAGGCAGCATCTCTCAGAAGGACGCTCACATGTTTGAAGCTCTCACTATTTAGAGGAAAACCAGGAAATGACCTGGGTGAGCAGGGGATCCAGGTATCTGGGGAGAAGGAAATGAGAGGAATCACTGGAAAAAAGATGAAAGGAGAGGATAGACTTGACTGGGAAAGAATAAAATGAGGATCGCCCTGGAAGTCTCAGGGAACTGGAGGAAAGCCCTCGGGCTGTGTTAGGCTTTTTCCTCTAGACTTACTTTCCACGTTCTCTAATTATGTCTTTAGTTGGTTGCCTTCCCTACTAGACTGAAAATTACTCAAGACAAAGAGCCTGGCATGCAGTAAGTGCTCAATACATATTTGTTTATTGAAATTAATGAATGAGTCCTATCCTAGAGGCAGTAAGGATTTGGGGGAACTGGAGAGAGACCCAGTTTGAGAAAGGAAAATTTAATCTTTGAAGTTCATTTCTGCATCTAGTTGGGCAGGAGTGTCCTGGAGGTGTGAGCACATGGCTGGTGAGGGCGCTGCCCGTGGGAGGACGCTGCGCTGTGCAGCCCCTCTCATTCCACTGGGGCTCCTCATGCTCATGGAGCACCTGGGGTGACGGTCAAGAGCCAGAGATGTTTCCATTCTTGCTATCCCAGTAGAATGAGATGGGCGAACCCTATATTCTGAGGCTAAAAACTGTCAGGTGGAGCGACGTAAATGGCAACAGGGATGGGGAGCAGTGTCAAGTCAAGAGTCCACATGGTATCTTGGAGAAAGCTTCTGCATTACAGTCACTCATTCAGTATACATTTATTGTGCGTCAGACACTGTTAACCACAAAGGATTGAGCAGTGGAGTGAGACAGACAAGCCGTACTTTCATGATGTTTATAATTAGGTAAGACAATTCACAATTATGATGTCTGAACAAACGATGTTGGAGGGGTTCAGGGCGCTATGGGAGATGGAAGAAAGGCATGGAGCCCAGATTTGGGGAGTGGGGAACGAGCCAGGGGAAGATGGTTTCACTTACAGGGAGGAAAACCTGCCCCATGAAAGGAGCTGAAGTAAGTCCCATCTGGCTGGATGTAAACTGTGACTGGAACAATGGGGACAGGACTGGGGGTTAAGGCTGCTAAAGACCTGGTTGGCCACGTTAAGGGGTTTGGACTCTGTCCTGATATAACCCGAGAAAAAGCCATGATTCTGTGTTGTTTAGTTCCTGTATGGAGTTGCGTTTACAGAAGACAACTCCAACCACCAAGTCATAATTTAAATCTTTACTTAGATTTCATAAGAGTGTTTGGAGAGATCCATTTCATAACCCACAGTAACTTCTCAGAAGCCCCTTTCTCCATCATCGTCTCTCTCCCCACAGCTGCCTCTCACACCCCAGATCCCAAATTGCTTCTGCACTCCAACTCAGTTGGTTTTCTTTCTCCCTCTCTTCTTACCCTTCTCCTCAAGCCTGTGTAGTGTGGATCTAATGATTAGGCATTGAGTCAGCCTAAAACAACATTAACCCAGGGCTTAACACGTGAGCCTGTCAACCTTCCTCTCCCAGCCCTAGCCCCTGGTCTTATGCATGCCCAGTCAGCTTTGCAAGGCTTGAGTATTCAGGGCACCTTTGCCACTGGGTTTTTCCCGAGGCCATCACATATCTTCCTGTTGCCTGCACTCCAACCAGGCTTGGATCCAGACAGTGTAGAAATGAGAAAAAGTGTCCCAAGAAGGCCCAACTGGAAAGAAAAAGAAATCAGATCCAAGATCACCCAGCAGAGCCATGCAACCAAAGGATTTGGGAGGAGATGGTAAATCCAGATGCAAGGTAGTGGGCAGAAAATGGGAAAGTACATAAAAACAAGAAAGTTTTAAAGTGAAAGGTGGAGGCTAAGCCTAGAAGAATTTTTCTGAATTGGAGAGGATAGCACCAGGGCTTTTAGAAGGCATCTGCAGCCTGTGATCTGCAATTGAGGAAGAGAAGACAGGTCATGGTAGCCAGGCAGCCAGCTCAGTGCCCCACCACTATATATTGTAATTCCTCCAAACAGAGAGGTGGGGGTGGGGAGTGGAGGAAGAAGAAGAATGAGGAGGAGGAGAGGAAGGAAGCAGGTCTAGAGAATGGAAAACAGGAAAGTGAGACAGCGTGCCATTCCCTCCTCTACCCTAGAGGTCCATCACAAACTGAGTTGGCTGGACTCTCTCCAAGGGCCCTAACTCCTGATTTTACATCCAATAGGTTTTAGTAGAAGTGGTTGTGAAGTACTTTTTTTCTTTAAAAAACATCCAAGCAGATTTATGCTTCTCATTAGCTTTCCGGTTTTTGGAACATTGAGTGGAAAAACCATTATCCCAGAAAGCCAGTTCTAATCATCAGCAGATAGACAAGAAGTGCTCATTTAGTGGCTTCCCAAGTGATTCCTGGGGCAGGACTTCCCTGCAGAGCGTGGGCTGGACCAGCTTTGGGGGGCTGAGGAGCAGACAACTCCTGGAGGCAGAGCAGTCATGAGAGTGTCAGCCATCCAGCTCTGTATAGGAGCTGAATCCTGGGCCCCGGTTCATGTAATTCTGATTAGCTGGTAGACCACTGAAGAATCATCTAGACAATGATTGTCCTCGATTGGAGAGGATACATTTACTAAGACACCCACACGACAGTTTCTTAGGCCTTTGTTAACACCCTGATACACACTCACCTGGAGTCAGCAGTTGGCACCCGGCTTGGCAATGCAGTGCCTATGGATGAGTCCAGATGCTGATGTAGACAGGGCTTTTTGAGTGAGCAATCCGGGCTCTCTCCCTGCCTCTGTGGGTCCCACTGTCAGACCTCAGAAGAGCTAGACCAGCTGAATATTTTCTGGATCATAATCTCTAAAGAGCATGATAACCTTACCAAAAATGTGGTTAGATGGAAAGAACTTCTTTCCAGAAGAATATTCCATGAACTCATTTGGGAGTTGAGGGCAAGCTTGGCCTACAAGCACAATGAACAGTTGTTAAATTGCCCTTTCAGAAGATGGGTCCAAATAACACAAGGCTACTGTTTTAACGACGGGGGTTCATGTGTTTGGAGCTAGAGCAAACTGCTCAGGGAGGTTGAGAGCTGGCAATATTTTTTCTCCTTCTCTGCCTCTCTCTACTTCAAACTTCGATTCTCCTCTACAGCTTTGGGTGGCCTTCTCCATAGCAGTCCTTCTCCAGTAATGTTTATAAAAGCACACTGCTTTTATTGAGAAGGCCAATTTCTGTTCTTCCCCACCTTTCAGGGACTTCTGCTCTGCCAGCCCTCCATGAAGGGCTCACAAAGTCAAGCTCCCTCATCTGCCAGGTGTCAGTCCTCTCCCCAGGCCCTTACTACTTATTCCCCAGCTTTTGCCCTCATTCCCACAGGCTTGGTCCTGGCTCTGGGCCCCACTCATTCAGACCTGCATGTTACCTTCCAGCACATTTAATTTTGTTGACCCTATTCTTCCTGGGATTTTGAACTTTCAATTCTTGCAGTTTGATGCTGTGACCACACTTTCAGTTTTGGGAAGGCCCCTGTAGCCTCAGATGAGAGAACTTTGCCATAGCTGTCAATCAGAGAACCTCTTCTCCATCAGTTCCTTGGACCCCCATCCCCCAGTCAACACATGCGAGGAGAGGGAGATTGCATGGCCAAAGCCTTCAAGACAATCCGCTGTGATCCTGTTGGGCTTACACTGTATACTGGGTTAGGCAGATCTGAGCATCAAAAAAAAGTGAGCTGATGCGCAGTATTCCATCATGTAAATGTACCATAGAGTTTTGATCCAAATACTTCTCAGCAGAAAGAAAGAAGGAGCTCTTACCCTTTGCGACAGCATGGATGGAACTGGAGAGCATTATGCTAAGTGAAATAAGCTAGGCAGTGAAAGACAAATACTGTATGAGTTCACCTATAAGTGGAACCTAATCAACAAAGCAAACAGGCAAGCAAAATATAACCCGAGACATTGAAATTAAGAACAAACTGACAGTAACCAGAGGTGGGGGTGGGAGGGGATAATGGGGGGAAAGGGGGGATGGTTTTCAGGAACAACTATAAAGGACACATGGACAAAACCAAGCGTGGGTGGGATCAGGGGTGAGAGATGGGGATGGCTGGGGTAGGGGAGAGTGGTGGGGGAAATAGAGACAACTGTACTTGAACAACATTTTAAAAAAGTGAAAAAAGAAGTAGGCTGAGAAGCAAGACACTTTAAAGGGTGGGAAGATCTTTTAAACTCATAGGCAAGGGTTCACCTTTTATTAAGAACAACACCTCTATGTATGAGCCCTGAGAAAACCCTGCAAAGTTATATTTACTACTGCTTGGATACCTACTACAGTCAATTCTTGATCTCTGCAAGAGTTGTGTTCTATAAAGTCTCCCTGAATGCTGAATTGTCAAATAATAAACTGTTGCTCTTAGAGGAAATACAAGGATAGGTTCATCCCAACCTCTGGTCATAACATTGTGGTCAACCATTCAATACATACCCTTGTTTTATATGCTTCTGTCTAAAGACACCTTATTTAATATATGTTGTTGATTCGTAACGTTGAACTCGTGGCCAACAGCACTATAACTCATGCCTGAATGAAGCTCATCTAACACACAAATTTTCTCCAGAAGGCACATTCAGTCTTCTTGCACGTGGGAATGTTAGATAGCACTGTAGCACTAGGCTTGGTACCATTTTGAACAGTGAAATCACACACAAACACACACACACACAGACAAGAACACAAATGTGAGAAATGTGGCACAAAACAGACCATTAAAAGGATGTTTGTTTACAGTATGAGAGCTGAAATGAGAAGATAGAGCATCACCTTATTCATTCTCAGCAGGACATGTTGTACACCGGGTCACTCAGATTTATCACTGTTCTGTGCATGTCCACAAAAGACTGTGAAAGTGCTGTGAGTATTGATTTGGGGCTTAAACATATATTTAGCAAGTAGGTGAATTTGCAAATAATGACTGAATAATGAGGATTGACTTATGTCAGTACTCTAGGAGGTGCTGATGGGCGTGACCTATATTCTGCAGATGTTCTTGGAAAGTCTGCTTCTGACTTTTCTTCTCAGCCCATTGGGACCTGAGATCTGGAAGGGAGTTTGCTGCCGCACAGAGCCTGTGTTCCAGAGGAAATCCTTCTCGGGGTTCCGCTCCTCTGTGGGTGGAGGAGCGACCTTCAGAGGGACTCGCCTTAATATTTAAGGTGCAGCACATCTGTGACAGCTCTGTTTGTACTACACAAAGAATAGCTCCTTGTAATTTGGTTCTTTTTGAATCGTTGCTAATAATTTTGCACTCAATTTCCATTTAAATGGAAACATTAACCTCTGAAGACTGGAGAGGAGCCTAGAAGGGGTTCATAAGTATGGCTCTTATCTCTGCGGCTCAGAGTGTCCCAGGAGTGTGTCCAGACATACTCCTAAACCACTTTCCTCAGTAGATGAGGTTCCCACTCCTATTTGAAAGACCTTCCCCCACTCTCCCAGAAAGAGTTCACTTCCTCATTTACTCACCTGCTGTGATGTGAGGAAGTTCTTCCATAAGTCTAACCTAAAGTTTTTCTACTGGAACACAGGGCTTCTTTTTCCTGGTCCATCTCCAAAGCAGACAGTGGAAGCCCATTTCCTAAGCTGACAGTGAAGCTCCTAAAAACTGAGCAAGAGATCCAGGTGAGGCTGGAGCAATGACCAAATGTCATCAAAAATAACATTTTGTCATCCAATAAGAGGAAGCCTTTTAATGCTATGTGAGTCACAAAACATTTTCACATATATCCTTTCACTTTATTCTCATAATTTCTCTGTGAAAAGGTATTCCACTTGTCTGATTCTGCAGATGAGAAAACTTGAGAGCAGAGTTATCCCAAACCAACTAGTAAGTGGCAGGGCTGACACCCCAGAGACCCTGGCCTTCACTCTGCAGTGATTAGGGAGTGTTGAGAACTGGTCAGCGTCTATATCAATTAATTAATGATGATGATGATAATGATGATGATGACAGAACCTTGAATTTAGTCACTGGATATCCCTAAATCATCTCACTTCCTCCTTTAAAATTTCAACAAAAGTGGCTTCTCATGTATGACGGAGAATCTCTGTCTCTGTACGGGGTAGGTTGCGCGTTCAGGCTCTTAATTACTTCTAAATCCTTGGCTCTCATCTTGTGCTTTACTTCCTGCATTGGATCTCCCTTTTTTGCAGAGATTATACCCACCACTAGAGAGGTGTTCTGCTCAGTTGTTTGTCCGACAGAGAGGACAAGCTGAGATGTACAGATGCGAAGAAGTCACACACATTTGGAGGTGAATGGAGGGCAGAAAACCAGCCATGCAGAATTTGTCAAGTTGGAAACCCTGAGGGACTGCCTTCGACCAGAGGGAGCTCTCTTACTTATCTGCCTAAAGAGGATGCCATCTTCTTATTTGCACAAAGACACTCCATAGGCTGCAGCTGGCCTTCAGAAACTCATTCAAGGTCACACATCTAGAAAGTCATGTGGCCAGAGTGGAAAGCTAGGTCAAATTCCACTTTCTGGTGTGGTTTGCCTTCTTCCCTGCTGGTGCTTAGTTCCAGGCTGGGAGAGGGAGACACATGGGGTGAGGCAGGGGAGAGCAGGAGGGAGTGCAAGGGGGACAAGTTCTGCCCTTGCCCCTCTTGGGGAAGGGCAGCCTCTGTGGTCCCAACTTCCCAATCACGCTCCTCGGCTTCTTTCTCTTCTGCTTCTATTAACTGAGCAACCTCTTTGGTCAGCTTCCTCCTCTCAGGATGCATGTCCTTCTCTTGGCTGCCATTTACTGTCTGGTTTCTAAAAGTAGTAACAATTAGAGAAGATTGCCCATCATTTCTGTTCTTTCTTTTTTATCTTAATTTAAATTCCATTGGTTTTCTCTCCTGTAAATTTCGACTGAGCTGGAGGAGTCTCTGCAGGCTGCGTGTAAGCGGGGCACGTGTGCGCATCTGCACACATGTCTACACATGTGTCACACGTGCACACATGTGTGGGTGCACTCATGTAGCTCAGTGTTTGCACATCATGCATGTCTCTGTGTGTGCACATGGCATACTCACATGTGTTTGGGGATTTCTAGATCAGTAGGAAGCAGGAAAAAGTGTTGACCAGTTATCTGTTGTCATCCATGAGCTTCCCCTTACGGGATCCCTGACACACAGGGGTCTTGGATGTTGGTGACTGGTTCATATACTTTTCGTTTGCTCAGCCACATTCACTCTCCAGCTCTCTCTGCCCTGTTCTCATCTCTGGGGGCTGACCTGATAGACTGTATCAATGTGCTCCTTGCCCTCTAGCTTTCTGTTGAGTTCAGCCAACAGGGAGCCTTTGTGGTTGATGGTAGGGGAAGGGGAGTGTAACACCAGGGCATTTACTCCTTGGGCCTCTTCCTGAAGGGTTACTTTGGGCTGGCCATGTTTGTTGACTTCTCTGCTGGCTCATTCCTTCTGGGTGCTGGTCATTGCCCCTTCCTTATTCCTCTAGATTCTCCCTTTTCCTTCTTTTTGTAGTCTTTTGTTAAACCTTTCTGGATCATCCTGACTTGAGTGCGCTCTGCGTTCTCTGCTGGAATCCTGACTGGTACAGAGACTGTCTGGTGAGAGTCTTGGTGAGACCCATTGGGTAGCTGCATTTGTGGTCCATTGCTGGCCTCCATTAGCTTCTGTCCCTCTGGGTCTGGATCTGGCTCTGGCTCCCTTCTGGCTCACAGGGAGAAGTTGGGTGATGAGCTTTGCAGTTTCCTCACCTGAGCTGTTTGCTACAGGCTGGTGCTTCTCTCTGCTCAGTGGAGCTGTTGCTCTGCTGGGAAGGAGGGCGCCGTCTCTCTTCGTCAGCCTATTGTGGACACTGTGTACACTGTTGTTCTAAAGCACGCCCCCGCTGGGCCAGGAGAAAGGTTTAAGTGACTTGTATTCAGGAATGGGCTGTCATGGCCCTGTCCAGTTGCCTGGCTCCCTCCTCCACACATGGGGCAAAGCCTTGCTGCTGAGCTCTCTGACACCATCTTCCATGTGGAGGCTGCTGGGCTGTGGGTGGATTTCCAGCCTGGACCATGATGTGCCTCCCTCATCCCCATTTTCTTCTAACTTCTTCCTCTGGTGTCCTGGCTCCACCGCCTTTTCCCTGGACGGTTCCCTACAGAAAAAGCAAAGCCTGCATGCATTCAGCACTTCCTCTCTCTGGACCGGGGTGTCCACGCAGGCTGATGGCTGTTCTCCGAGGCCTGGCCTGCTTCCTGCTGGCTCTCCATGGGGAGGGGAGGCCTGGGGCCTCTGTGGCTGCTGGCTCCACAGGGGCCGGCAGGAGAGGGTGAGGTCTAGTCTCCTGAGCTGGGAGCAAGGTGGTGTTGGCAGGAGTTGGGGAAAAGTCCCATTTTGAACAATGGCTTGTTTCCCTCCAACATCCTTTGAGTTAAATACATCTCCCCACGATAAAGATTAGTTTCCTTGCAACAACCTCAGATCTTTCTAGCAACTTAATTTCATTTCTATTTCTTGTGAAAATTTATTTCCTCCTTTCTGGACTACTTGCGGAGCTCCTTTATATTCAATGTTAATTAAGGATGTTGTTCTCAAATACCTTCTCCCAAATTTGGGGCAGAGAAGTCCATTTTACTGCACTAAAGGGCCACAGGGCAGAGGGCTCTGAGCTGAAAACCCTTTGTGATGGTTAATTGTGCGTGTCCACTTGGCTAGGCTTTGCTGCTCAGTTGTTTAGTCAAATACTGGTTTAATGTTGCCGTGAAGATGGTTTTTAGATGTGATTAATATTGAAATTAGCAGAATTTTGGTAAAGAACTTTATTCTGCATAGTGTGGGTAGGCCTCATTTAATTGGCCAAGGCTGTCACAGAAAAGACAGGTTTCTGGAAGCAGAAGCAATTGGAACTCAAGATTGCAACACAGAAGCCTTGCGTGAGTTTCCAGGATGCTGCCCCGAGGAGTGTGGAGCCAGGTAAGAGCTGCGACATCGGAGTTCCCAGGCTGCTGACCCAGCCTACAGGTTTCTGACTTTGCCACACAACCCCCCTTAATTGTGTGAGCCAATTCCTTAAAATAAATAAAATAAATTTTAGTTTTAAGTTTATGTATCTGTAATTTATTGTTAATAATGGCTTTGTTTAACAACATGCTGGGAAAATTTCATAAAACTCAGCAAACGCCATTAGGGAGCCTGCACACCACTCTCTCTAGGAAACCTGTTCTCTCTCTCTCTCTATCTCTCTCGCCCAAGGACATTTTTTCATTGCTTTTAGAGAAGGAGAAAGGGAGAGAAGAAGGGAGAGAGAGAAACATCAATTAACTCCCATATGCTCCTGGACTGGGGATTGAACATGCAACCTTGGTATGTGCCCTGACTGGGAATCAAACCCATAACCTTTTGATTATAGGATAATGCTCCAACCAACTGAGCCATACTGCCCAGGGCAGGACACTTCTTTTGAAATCTAGGATTCCAAAGACCATAGTTTTAACAACTGAGGTATACATCCTAATTTTACAAGATAAGGAAAATTAGAGACGGTGACCTTCCCAGGTTCACAGAACTAGAAGAAATGCACCGTGGCCAGGATCCGAGGACATTATCCCTTCCCTTGTGGTAGGGAACCTGTTCTCCGCTCCTCAGTAGACACACAACTGAGCTATACGTCACAGCTCCTCTTGCATCTAGGCGAACCATGCGATCGATTTTGGCGGACAGAATATGAGCCTGTGTAACGTGTGCTGATTCTAGACCTGCTTAGCCATCAGCCATTCAGCGTGACTCTATGATCTCTATCCACATCCCCAGCCATGTGGCAGGGAGTGAATGGATACAGGATCTTAGAGGTGGAGGAACCACATATTGAAGGAACCAGATTTCTGAATCACTGGACATGAATCTCCAGACATGAATCACCAGACAAGAGCCACCCAGGATAGATACCCAACTAGGTACATCCACATTAGTTGTATGAGTGAGAAATAAACTTTTATTGTGTTAAGCCACTGGGATTTGGGTTGTTTGTTGCAGTAACTAGTGCTGCTTACATGGGCTGATATATCTCTGGAGTAAACAACATGGAACAGTCTGATTTAAGTCATAGTTTATAATCGAAAAGAAAAAGGGGAGAGGAGACATTAAAGGACAAGCCATCCGGAGGGTGTAAAACGGTGGAAGTGTAAAGGCGGAGCACGGGAAAGAAATCTGGTGGACAGATGAGTCTGTGGGGCCTTGGCTGTGACATGACTGCAGATGTGAAGTGTAGTGATACCATCACTGGTGACCACACTAGTCAGCACTCTTCAGGTGTGAGTAACGGGCACCAACTGCAGCTAGCTTGAGCTTGCAAAAGGAACCTTTATTTTAAGTACGCAGCAACATCTCATGGAGGCCAAGGGCAGGGACAAAGCTGAGTTTCTGAAGGGTCTAGAAGCCACACAGACCCTGTCACCGTCTCTTCTCCCTGCACTTGGTTCATGCATACTTCATTGCAGGCCAGCTTGACCTGCTGTGCACCCTCTTCAGTGACCAGAAGGTGGCCATCTCCCAGCTCCTGGATTCGATGCTGCGGGCCCAGCCAGTCACACTGAACTGGCCCTCTGTTTCTCCTGGTTCCATACAGACTGAATTAGCTGCCTTTGGCCTTAATTCCAGAATCCAGAGAAACTCTAACTGAACCAGTGTGGTTAGGTGTGCTTCCTGGCTGACTCCAGGGAGGTGATGGCTAGGAGGAGAAGTCACATTATTCACTGCCAGGGGCCTTCCTCCCATCTGGAGGGGGGTAATTCCCTGAGAAAGTGAAGTAATTACTGACCTAAGAGTGGCCAGCTTTTAAAAACTTTTTGGCAAAGAGGAATAGCCCATGAGGAAGAGGAGGAAGAGGCTGGACTTTGCTTGAGGTTCTTCTCCCAAACCTGTCCGCTGGGTGACTCACTCCACCCTTCTGTGGAGGCAGGGGGCTGGGACAGGAGAGAAGATCAGAGTGCCACCGGGAGCTTCCTCTATGCAGGGGGAATGTCATGAGTGCAGGTCAGGGCTCTTCCCTCTCCCCTTCTCCCCTTTCTGACACCCAGGTCTGCTAGCGCTCCTTCCCCCTTCGCTTGTAGCTGACAGAAACCGTGCCAGATGGAGCCGTACTGCAGCCTAAGGCAAGAGGAAAAACAGTAATACCAGTCCTATTTCTATTTTGTTCTTCATGGATTTCTTGCATTGATTTTGACTTTTAAAATACTGCTGTAGCATAGTCTTTATGTCATTACTGAGTATTTGGCATTCTCTTATTTTGTGCCTGAGGCAAGTGCCTTACTCGCCTCACTCTGGCACTAGCCCTGCCTGTCAGACTAGTTGAATAGTAACCTGAGATCCATTTCCTTTCTTCAGCAGCAAGCCCTCCCTGACTTCGTGGGTTAAAGGTTTAATTCAGCGTGGTCTTGAAAAATAAAATTTCTTTCTGCATATACTTGTATGCGTGCCAAGTATCATTGAAAAGTTACCCAAGAAACTAGTAACGGGTTGGTTCTGGGGCAGGGGGAAATAGGAATGAGAGGAAGCAAGAGAGAGATTTGCCTTAGAAAATGTAGTTTTAAGGAAAACTGTATTAAGATAAATATTTTTTCTTATTACAAAAGCTATATTTGTTCACTTTAGAAAATTAGAAAATATAGATAGAGCAGGAAACAGAAACTAAAAAATTACTGGATAATGAGATTATGAAACTAAAAACATTTATAATCCCATCATCCAGCAATATTCTGTTAATATCTTAGTGTTTACCTTTTTCTATTCATCTATGCAGAGATTACCAAGATAGTATGTTTGTGAATAACATTTTGTGTTTGTTTTTTAATTTAACATATGTCACATATGTGTGTTAAACATATTTATGTAACATACCCTATTGCTGCATATTAAGTTTATTTCCAAGTTTCCACAATTAAAAACAGTGCTGAGATGAACAACCTTGCTCTGGAAACGTTTACACACGTCTAATTATTTCCTTAGGATGGATTTCTGGAACAGCGCTGACTGGTCCCGAGACAATGCAGTCACTTTGAGTTTCTTGGTACATACTGCCAAGCCACCCTCTGAAAATCTGTGCTGTTTATACTCCCACAACGGGTATGAGTCTCACTGTTACTTTAAAACCCAAACCACTGGTGGCCTGAGCTGAGCATGAAGTGAATATACCTAAACCTATATACCCTGAACATGACTATAACACTCTCATCTTAAGTAAAAATCTGTCGCATCATTGATGTCCAGCTTGTACTGGAACACTGGAGGTGTCATGGAGGACAAGCCCAGATGAAGTCTGGGGAAAGAAGCCAGGATCCTAGAAGTAAAGTTGCAAAGGAGAAGTTGACCCCCTTTCTGTCCACTGTAATAGTTAGAATTCTAATTGACTGGGTAGACGACAAAAAGCCCCTTCCCCACGTATCCGACCTCTCATCACCTTCTAAACTTTTTCTAAATTCTACCCTTTTCTTCAGGGGTTAGACACTCGATTCCCCCGGGCCCCCCAAGGAACATTACAGACAATGAAAACCACCAAGTGGTAACATCCTCTTTAAGCATTAATAGGGCCTTTCTTTTCAGAGTTGCCACTTGCTATTACATTCCACAAATTATCATCATCATTTTGTCAGGAGAACTTCAGGAAACCTGCTGGCGAAGCTCTGTTTCAGACCGACTTCCTTTTCTTCTTGCAGACTCTGGATTAGTGAGCTTTCTGTCCTCATTCGTACCTGCCACTGCCTGTTCTACCTCTTGGGATTTTCTTTCCCTGAGTAGAAGGTACCTTTTAGAATTCTAATGATTGTTTTGATTATCTTACCTTGGGAGTTAAGAAGAACAAGGTGAAGTAGTTTCACTTTGTGCTCTCCGTGCATGGGATTTTCTTGATAGATTTTATCGCCCTCTTGGGAAAAGACAGAAGTCAAGGCCATTTCATTGTTCAAGGTTCCAGTGGTGGCTCCGAAGGTATCATGAGTTCAAAACAACTTTGTGGGGTCCATAGGAATGTTTTGGTTTATTGTACGTTCTCAGAAGTAAATGAACAGGTGGGCTTTGAGGAAGGCCAGTAGAGAATGTCCGAGCGCTGGTCCTGTCCCCGGGCGCTCTGAGTGGCCTTAGCCCCGTCCTGTCAGAGTGAGGACCCGAGATTCATGCTTCTCTGGCTCTCATCAGCCTCTTCCTTCAGGTTTGTTGTAAGCTTAGATCTGTGAGAGCCTTCTTTTTTAAGGAAGATTTTATTTATTTATCTTTAGAGGGAGGGAAAGGGAATGACAGAGAGAGAGAGAAATATCAATGTGTGGTTGCCTCTCACACGCCCCGTACTTGGGCCCTGGACTGCAATCCAGGCATGTGCCCTGACTGGGAATTGAACCAGCAACCCTTTGGTTTATAGGCTGGCACTGAATCTACTCAGCCACATCATTCAGGGCCTGTGAAAGTCTTTTACTTACCAAGGGGGCTCCCAATAGACAAGGAGGGTGGGTGGGAAACTGGTGCCTTTGCTACCTTTTCCTTTGGTCCATGCACACAATAAATAAACAGCCTTATTTTCTTTTTTATTTGCTTCACATTACAGAGTGTTTGGCTGAGATAAGCCATTTGAGTGGACCAAGGAGAATAGAAATAGGTAATAAATGATTGAAGTTTGTCCACTGAAGTCCTTCTCCAGCAGGTTCAAGATTATCTTCCTGTGTCCTCACTGTTCCTGACCCACATACGCAGTGTCACTCACTTTAAAGAGCTTTTAAACCACTCGTTTATAGGAAGAAAGAAGGTGGGTAATAAAACCAACTAACATGTGCCAGGTGTAAAGATTCGGGTGATGTCATGACGTTCTCAAGTGTTCTTCTTAATCTTATGGAAGTGTGAATGTACTGGTTTTCAGATCCCCTCTTCAGGCTCCCCTCTAAGAGCACCACGAGAAAGAAGCTCTACCCGCCTTTTAACTAAGGCTTTGAGTGGGGCTTCTCAGTTCTCCTCTCTCTGAGCCCTGGAGACCCATGTGAATAGAGCAGCAGCTATACACAATTCTTAAGCTAAAAGTGATCAGTGAGGGATGGGTACCTTTTCCCAATATTTGGAAAACATTAAGTTAATGAAGAGAGTTCTGTTTTTAAATTTCATTTCCTTAAGCCTTTGATACCAGCTACTCCAGTATCTAAATGAGAATCTGGTAGTAGATGGTGTCTGTTATGGCACAAAAAATTTATGTTGAGGTATTTCAGGTTTAATATGTCTATATTTCATGGTGTTCCATAAAGGGTAACACAACTGATAGTTGTATAGCCGTAAGGGACAAGCTCGATTAACCCCGGAATAGATGATACGTGTGCTTCTTAACTCAACAGGGGCATTTACACCTTGAAGAGATGGTGGGTCTGCTTCATAGTATGTGTTTGTACACATCTTCCATGTGCAAACTTCAAAGCACAAGCAAACTTCAGCAGAGGGACGAGTCACTCAGCACTCTGGCCTCTGTGCTCCGTGGCCGTCTCACACCCAGCCACCTGCTTTTCTATTCTTCCTTGCCTCTCGTTCCTCTCTGTGATGTAAGGCCCCTACTCTGAGCCTTGCAACCAACAGAAACGTTGCCACTTCTCAAATCTAAATTTGAAACATTTTCTAACCCACCTCGGCTCCTCCCCACCCCCTTTTTTTTTGCCTGGATGCCTCCTCTACCATGAATCTGACTTCATGGAGACCTTAATCCCTCGACTCCATTCACTTCCCATTTTCTATTAGCTGCCTAGCTTTACTTCTTTCCTTGTCAGCTTAGATTCTATGGTCTATCATTACAGTTCCTTCATTAATACCCTCAGCTCCTTTGCTCCTCTCTCCCTTCATTAAACTTATCTCGCAAAGCTCCTCTGTTGGACTTCTAAATATGGCTTTCCTTCTCTGTGCTGACTCCTGTGCATCTAAATATTAATGGAGAAAGTCACAAAACAAACTGTTTTTTTTTTTAATTAAATTTACAACACATTTTTGTTGGGCTCTCATCATTGCTTGGCTACCCTCTGCTGTCCTTGCGGTAAACTTACTTCCCATTTTCCAAGATAACCATTTCATGCCTCTTCTTTCCTCAAACTCCCCATCCCTTATCCCACACTCATTCTCAGTTGATGACCTCAATCTTTTCTGAGGAAATTGAAACTATTGGATACTGATTCCACATTGAACCTACAAATCCACCTACATCAGCAACAATTTTCTCCTTTCTTCCTAGTACAATGGAAAAGTATCTCTTCCCTATTAAAGGTCAAGTCTTCTTCAGATGCTCTGGTTCTGACTTCTCAGATTGTATTTCTTTGGTTATCCACTGTCTCTACTACATAATTAATTTCTCCCATGCTACCAAATCACTCACATCACACAACCATGCTCTAGCATCTCCTAACTTAGAAAACATCAAAAATAATAATGACCTTCCTTCGATCCTACCAATCTGTCTACTGCTTTATCTTTGTTTTTCTGGGGGAAGGAGTTTGTTTTCATCTTGTACCTTGTATTTATGACTCAATCCATTACCATCTGGCTTCTGCCTCCACACACCTCCACACAGCAAGACCTCCTCACAGAGTTCTTGTTTAACCACAGCATCTAAACAACACATACGCTTTTTCCTTTATTATCTCCCTTAGTCCTTTATTTCTTTGCTTCATTGAACTTAATGTAATGCTGAGTTTTTTGTCTGTTCATCTTCCATAATCTTTACTAGGATTTAAATTCTGAGAGCAGGAACCATGCTTTCTATATTCCTCATCATGTCCCTGTGCCTGGTACAGTGACTGATTTCACAAACGTTTGTAGCATGGTTGGATGAATAAACAATGAGTGTTACATAAAGATGCACACCACGCCCAGCCCATTGATACATTTCACAAATCTCAGCTCACCTTGTGATCTGAGTCTTTTTCTTTCTGGGATATAAGCGAGTGGAACTCTGAAACTGTTTAAACTTTCTCATGGAAGATCGGTGTGTTCCCAAAGTGACCAAAGGGTTCTTTTTATGTTATTTTATTTTTTAGGATTCGTCTTGCCTGCTCCAGTCGAACAGTTGAGTAGGTAACATGTTTTTTAGGAGAAACAAGGACTGTGAAGCAATGGACGGAAGCCTAGCCCTCAAATGCCACTGCGAGTTGTGTGATCTTGGGCAAGACCTGCCCTCTCTGATCCCTCCTTTCCTTGTCTGTAAAATGCAAAGTAATATCTGCTTACTGTACTTAACAGGGCTGTGGTGATAATTAAGTGGGTCAGTGTCGTGAAAGATCTTTGTAAATTGTAAAGCATTGAATAATTAATTTCCAAAGTTTCATGAGCTCTTCTCGTCAGGAAGTAAACAGCGACTTTCAGATCCCTTCAGGAATGATTTAAATAATGTTTTTCCGCAGTGCTTGACCTCTGCCAGGCTGGGGCTTCACTGAAGTCCTGGGACCTCTTCCTGCCCCACCTCCCCCCGACTTGTTCCTTTCCTGTAGCGAATGCTCCTGTAGGCTGTTTCTGCTCCATTAGTTGCAGCTTCTGTCTGGTAGGACAGATGGCATGTGGGGCTCACTGGCCATTGGGTCAGAACTGTGTTCTGGAACCAGGGGTGATGTTTCTGGTTTGGATCTTCCAAGGCTGACAGTCTGGAGCCGATGCCACACCCGCTGCTCACCACACCTCAGCCCCTGCCACCCTCGGTCCTTCTGGAAGGGAACCGGAGCCAGCCTTGCCCTTTGCTGTGTCTGCTTAGAGACTCCAGTGGGCTTGACTATACCAGTCTTGGATCCCACAGCGGGGAGCCTCTCTGCTCTTCCAGGCTGCCCAGTGCCTCGTCTTACAGACCATGCTGCAGTGGGCGCTCAGTGCAAGTGCTGGGGGTCCGGGAGCCTGTGTCATCCAGGGCGGGCAGGAGTTCTCTCCTTCCTGCATTGGGATGTAGCACCGCCTCCAGGCTTTCTCCTGGAAAGCTCTTCTGCCACAGTACTCCTGACATAAATTTTCCGTCGCTTACCCCAGAATTCAAGGCTCTTCACAATGTGGCACTAAATGCCCTCTCTTGGCCTCTTGCTCATCACACCACAAGTCCCTGTTCTAACCTCTCTGCTCTACTCACTGCATGCACTTCCTTACCCTGCCTCACCCTCCACGTCCTCTAAAGACACCCAAGAAGCCCTCCTTCATTTGTTTGGCCCGTATTCTCTTAAGGCAAAGACGTTTAACATCTTCATGGCTCAGAGCAGCAGAGTAGCATCTTCTTTGCTGATTTGTTTCATTATTGTAACATTTGTCTTTCTTTTTCTTTTTTGCTACAGTGCCCTGAGTATCTGGCATCCCCCTCAGTCCAGTTCCTTGAAGGGCAAGGACCGACTGTCAGAGTGTTAGTAACACAATGCATATCACATAGAGGCGCTTACAATCATTTGCTGAGAAAATGAACAAATGAATGACTAGTAAAAATGTCATCTTTTCTTTAATGTGCTTTCTGTGCAGAATTTTTTCATTTCAGTGTTTTAATCCCTTGGAAATAGTACCCTGGAGTTTATTCAAATCCTATGTTTTCTTTGGGACTTTTCTGCCTTGTTCTGCCTAGGTATTCATTCATTTATTCATTCAATATATGTAAATATATTTATAGATGTATATAAAATATATGTTTACTACTATTTTTAGCATAGTACACTTTTATTAGGCAGAAGTTTAGACTCAAATTCAATTCTACTTTCCATTTTAATTACCTTTTATTGTATTTCATGTTTTTAAAGAAACTTTAAAATTATTTTTAAAGGTTTTAAAATTGAAGTATGATTGACATATAACATATTAGTTTCAAGTGTACAATATAATGATTTCATATTTGTACAAATAACATAGTATTGTCTGTGCTTTAGTTTTTTCTCCCCTACTAGTTTTTCAGTTCCATGAGTTTAGAATGGCAATATTGCTTAGTGGTTACGAGCATATTTGGGAACCAGACAAATGAGCTCAAATAACATCTCCATCACTTACCAGTTATGTCACATTTAGCAAGTTATTTAACTTCTCTGGGCTTCTCTTTCTTCATCTACGAAATAGAGACAATGATAGATCTTACCTTTTGAAGTAAGATCACAAGAAAGGAAGTGATAATGTCTGTAGTGTGCAGCAAAATGGTTAGCATTTAATAAATGTTCAACAAATGATGATAATAATAATTGTTATTTTGAGTTCTCTTTTCTACAACACATGTCTTTAAGCCAAGTGCATAGTAGATGCTTATCCAGTAATTGCAGCTCATTCAGAATCTGTACAAATGAATTCATATCAAGAGTTAAGAGCGAAAGGACAGACCCATGAACTGACTTGCCAAACATCCCACCTTGTTCAGCTGGTCAGCGCCCAAGCACCCTGAACGCTGGTCTGGGGCTCTCTGCCTCCCCCATGCTGTCAGGTAGACCAAGGAAGTCCTCTTCAGTGAAGAAAGGGAGGACATTATGCTGTGATCCCCAAGCAATGCACACCAGAAAAT
>PVJI01012657.1:0-50793 GCA_004026765.1 Micronycteris hirsuta | reverse complement strand
TATTACACATATGTGGTTTCCAGTGCACTCCTTTTGGATGGTGCTGGGCTAAGACTTCAAGTGAGCTCTGCATCCAGACCCTGGCCCCGCCCACTCCATCCCCTCTCCCAGCTGTTTCAGCTCTTCCCTCTCATACTGGCCCTTTCCTGCAGGGTGTCTGTTAGTTGCCCTACACACCAGTCCATTTCTGTCTAATCTCTGTCCTCTTCTCTTTTGTGGCCAAGAATTTCCAAACAGGAGCAGCTGCTTCCCACCTCTGCCTCCTTAGTCTCTTGTTTTACTTTGACTTTATCAAAGATTTATATGTATCTACTTGAAAGAGCCCAATATTTCCTAACATCTGTTAAGAACAACAGGAGTTCTGTGCCCGCTCTCACAATGCACTTTCCTGACCGCCCCCCCCCCCGCCGCCGCACCCCCATGGCAGTGCCTGTGCCTCTCACAAACCTGGAGTTCGGCATTGTCTCTGGACCTCTCACCACCCCATCACGCTGATGCACATGTCCAGCCTCTCCCTGCCCTAGGAACTAGCACACACTTCCAGCTAGGTTGATAATTTGTGCTGATGGGGTCGGGACTATAAATGTCATCTCAGTGGAGCTGTGTGATATGTTACGATTACTTTTCCTTTCCTACAGGATGTTTTGTTGTGAGTTTTTAGGTGTACATATGAAAGACTCAGCCTCAGGCTCTCCCTTAATTGTCTAAATATCTTCAAGACATTCAAACACCAGGTGTCTTATAGATTTCATTTTGGAGACATCTTTTTGAGAGGTCTTCTGGTAAATTTTATGAAATGTGCATGTCTGGAAACAAAGCTTTGCTATTTTGCTACTTTTGCTATACCTGGGGGGGGGGGCGGGAAATGGTTTAACTGGGCATAAAATTCTTGGCTAAAAACTTTTTCCCACAGAATTCTGAAACATTGCTCCATTTTATTCCAGCATTCATAGTGTTCTCAGAAACTCTGATGCTATTTTGACTCCTGATACTTTGCGTGAGCCCTGCCTTCGCCCACACAGCTTGGAGGCTGTGTCTGTGCCATTGGCTGTGTGGGGCTCCCTTGCTTGTGCCAGTCACTTCCTGGGCCTGTGTGGTCTGCAGCCTGTGATCTCTGGTCCTGAATCTTCCTGCCTTATTTCTGTGCCAACTTCCTCCTCTTTGTGTTCACCACTGTCTCTCGTGGACAGAGCCTCCGTATTTTCTATTCTTTCCTGCTTTCCATCTCTTTGTCTGTTTTCCTCTGCTTCGTAGAAAAGTGTTCTAACTATCTTCCAACCTTTCTGCTGAGAGTTCTGTTTCTGCTGTCCTATTTTTAATTTCGAAGAGCTCTTTTCCCCCTTCCAAACATTCTCTTAAATTATGATCCTGTTCCAATTTCATGGTTACAGTGTGTCTCTTATCTCTCTGGGGGCAGTGATAGTTTTTGAAATTTTCATCTCTTTACAACATCTCTTTCCCATAAGTTTGGATCTTGTTTCTTTGTTTTGGTCTTTACGTTCGTGGTTCCTGCAGGCTTCCTCGGGTGCCTGGTGGTCCTTGGTTGTCTGCTTATATTTAAAAGCGGGGCACTAAAAATCTTGCTGGAAGTTCCTGCGCCCAGGAGGGACTTGCCAACTTGGGCCCTTGCCCTAGAATGACCTGGCCTCATTGTTTCATTGGAGAAGTTAAATCTCTCTTCCTGACTTCATCTGATTTCCAAGGCAGAACCTTCCATTTTCCTGCCTGTAGGGTAATCAAGCTTCCCTGCTGCATCAGGAGATTAGGAGGAGATTAGGAAGAGAAATTCGTACATAGATAATTTTCACTTGAGTGGCCTCACTCTTAGCTGCGGTTGGGGCTCCAACAGTCCACACACTCCCTGCTTTACCTTTTTAAGCCTGCAGACTTCTGGTAAAGGAGAGGTGTTGCCTAGGTGCAAGGAATTGGACCAAAGAGCTGATGGGTTAAAATAGACTTTTAAGATAGACTGTCATCCTGGCTGGTATGGTTCAGTGGATTGAAAGTCGGCCTGAGAACCAAAGGGTCGCAGTTAGATTCCCAGTCAAGGCACACGCCTGGGTTGCAGGCCAGGTCCCCAGTAGGGGACATGCGAGGGGCAACCACACATTGATGTTTCTCTTCCTCTCTTTCTCCTTCCCTTCCCCTCTGTCTAAAAATAAATAAATAAAATAGAATAAAAATAAAATAGACATTCAACCCATCTTCTTGTTTTCAGCCCCATATTTATCTCTGCTTCTCAAGACACCCAATGCTAGTAATTCCTGGGTTGTTTCTCAGATTTCTCCTCTACTGGCCTCAGACTCAGCTTTCTTGGGTCTACTAAGACATTGAGTACTCTTCTATCTGCTTTTTTGCTTTCAAAATTTTGTTGCCACTGTCACTTCTTCTGTTTCTATGTTCTTGTCTGTTTATTCATGTTAAAATTCAGTCACTGTCATTTTTGTGGGTGTCTAGGAGGGTGCAGAGGGAAACACTTGTGAACTGGAAGTCCCCATTTATTCTTCAGTTTCTACAATTTCTATGTGACTCTTTCCCAAGAAAAGTTACATTACTTCTTATAGTTTCCAATTCCCTGCTGAAAGGTTCAACCTTGCATTTCAGCTTTATGAATATAAATAAGCATATTTTTTTCTAATAATCTATGTCTAAGCATTCTAGTATTTGGAGTCCTGCTTTTGTTGCTTTTTTCTGATTACCACTCATTCTTGTGTCATGAGCTCATGTGACAGTTTATCTTTGCTTATGTGTTGGACATTGTGTTTGAAAAATTATCTGTAACTATTTTCAGCCTAGTTCAAGTTATCATCCTCCAAAGGGGATCTGTGTGCTTTTTCCAGGTACATGAGTGTACCAGCATTTGGGATCACCTTAATTTATTCTAACGTCCTGAGATTTTTTTTTAAAGCTTGAGCATACATACAAGAGCTGATCTACTTCTGGTTTACTCCTGAGGGTCCTAAACAGAGCAGTGATTTCCCAGAGACACCACCCTTGGTGGGGCCCTTAGTTCTAGGAGGCCGTGGAAGTGCAGCTCAGTGTATGTACTTCCTTTCACACCAGCAAATGACCCCTGGACAAAAGCTACCCTAGGTACTACGCTCAGAGTCTTGTCTTTTAGATTTGGGATTATTAACCCTTCACTCTATAATTAGTTATTTGACACTTAAAATCATTCTATGGAAGTGTAACATAAAAAAATGTATATATGTCACAAGCCAAAACATGACAAAATTTTGTAAGTCACCAGCTCCTCAGAAACTCCCATCATGCTCCCTTCGAGTGGCCATCCTCCCCTTTTTCAGGGAACTAGCTCTGGCAGCATTTTCTTTTTGATTTTTAAAAAAATATGTTTTACTGATTGTGCTATTACAGTTGTCCCATTTTCTCCCCTCTATTCCACGCCCCCCCCCACCATTCCCTGCCCTTTAGTTTTTGTCCATGGGTCATATACACAAGTTCTTTGGCTTCTACATTTCCTATACTATTCTTAACCTCCACCTCTCTGTTTTCTACCTACCGCTTATGCTACTTATTCTCTGTACTTTTTTCCCTCCTTTCTCTCCCTCCCACTCCCCCGTTGATATCCCTCCATGCCTTATATAAATCCCTTTAACATTTCATATAATAAAGGCTGGGTGATGATGAACTCCTTGAACTTGACCTTATCTGAGAAGCACTTTATCTGCCCTTCCATTCTAAATGAAAGTTTTGCTGGATAGAGTAATCTTGGATGTAGGTCCTTGCCTTTCATGACTTGGAATACTTCTTTCCAGCCCCTTCTTGCCTGCAAGGTCTCTTTTGAGGAATCAGCTGACAGTCTTATGGGAATTCCTTTGTAGGTAACTGTCTCCTTTTCTCTTGCTGCTTGTAAGATTCCATCCTTATTTTTAATCTTGAGTAATGTAATTATGATGTGCCTTGGTGTGTTCCTCTTTGGGTCCCACTTCTTTGGGACTCTTTGAGCTTCCTGGACTTCCTGGAAGTCTATTTCCTTTGCCAGATTGGGGAAGTTCTCCTTTATTATTTGTTCAAATAAGTTTTCAATCCCTTGGTCTTCCTCTTCTCCTTCTGGCACCCCCATGACTCGGATGTTGGGATGTTTAAAGATGTCCTGGAAGTTCCTAAGCCTCTCCTCATTTTTTTGAATTCTTGTTTCTTCATTCTTTCCTGGTTGGATGTTTTTTTCTTTCTTCTGGCCCACTCTGTTGATTTGAGTCCCAGTTTCCTTCTCATCCCTATTGGTTCCCTGCATATTTCCCCTCATTTCCTTTAGCGTATCCTTCATTTGTTCATCTAATTGTGACCAACTTTCAACCAATTCTGTGAGAATCCTGATTACCAGTGTTTTGAACTGTGCATCTGATAAGTTGGCTATCTCTTAATCACTTAGTTGTATTTTTTCTGGAGCTTTGATCTGTTCTTTCATTTGGGCCATTTTTTTCTTGGTGCACCTGTTACTTTAAGGGGCGGAGCCTTAGGTGTTCACCAGGGTGGGGCAACCCATGTTGTTAGGTTGTGACGCTAACTGTGGGGGCGGGGCCTGAGCGAACAATGGCGTGTGCTCCGCTCTCCGCACTTTCCCCACCATCTACAAGCAAGTTGGGCCCTTCCGTGCTGGATCCAGGTTGGGCGGTTGGGCTTGTGTAGTTCCAAGTCCCTGTGGGTCTCTCCCATGAGCTCTCCTGTGAGGCTGGGAGTTCCTCCCACCGCTGCCTCAACCCCACAGGTGTTTTCAATCAGTGGTTTGAGGCTTTATTTCTCTGCGATGGTGGGTTGCACGGTTTGCTCTGCTCCCCAGCTTTTTCTCCTGGTTTATCTGCACGTGAATGAGGGACCGCCTGGTCCACCAGTGTCGGCCCCACTGGGTCAGGGTCGGCCAGCCACAAGCTTCGCTGAGCAAGCCCACCGTGGGTCTCTCTGGGCAGCTGCAGTGTTGCCAGTACCGCTCCACAAACCGCTGTCTCACCGTGCGCTCTCTGCCCGGCTCCGCCCGCTTACCGGTGTGGATGAACATGTCTTCTTTAACTCCTTGGTTGTCAGACTTCCACTCAGTTCGATTTTCTGTCAGATCTGGCTGTTTTTGTTTTTTAAATTGTTGTTTTTCCTCTTTTGGTTGTGTGAGGAGGCACAGCTTGTCTACCTATGCCTCCATCTTGGCCGGAAGTCTGACAGCATTTTCTTGATGGCTAATGATATTGAGCACCTTTCCACATATTTTTTGGTCACTTCTACATTTTTCTTTTGTGGGGTAGCTTTCTGTTTTTTCAGTCAACTTTTCTATTTGGTTATATGCCTTTTGAGAAATTAATTTGTAGAGTGCTTTTTATATTATAGCTGTCATATATTTTTGGAGATTTAATCTCCTTTTGTATGGGTTGTGTTTTCAGTTTCATGGTGGTGTCTTTACTGAATAGACATTTTGAAGTCCACATTATTATATTTTTCTTTGGGCTATTTAATAAATCTTTGCCTACCCCGGAGATGTCTCCTATGTTTTCTTCTAAGCATTTGTTTGTTTGTTTTACTGTTCCCATCTGGGTTTGTAACTGACGTGATACATGGTATGAGGTAGGGGCCAAGGTAATTTTTTTCCATATTGTGATTCGATTGACTGAGCACCATTTATTGAAAAGCCCATTTTCTCTGTACCACACTGTCTTCCCTGTAATCAATCAGGTGACTGTATATAGGTGAGCATTCTTTACTTTTAACAAGGCACTTTTTATATTCCAGGCTGCATGTATACTTTTCTTCAGCAGGAAGATGAGTCTGACTCACCTGGTCCCTGTGGTTGGAAGTTTAATGTCCCTGTTCACTCCTTAGTCCTCTATAATCCCCTGGTTCCACTGGGCAAAGCCAGTGCCATCTGTGTGCTGCTAAATCTTCTGGACACCTCTAGATCCCTACGTGGTCACTTTCTATCAGCAGTCAGTCCTCCATCAGCTTCCCACTGGCCTTCTGCCCCAGAAGGTCACAAAACCCTCACAGCTGAGTCCCACCAGCCTCTCCATCCCCCAAATTCTCTCTCCTCCTTCTGCTCTTGATATTCTACCCAAACTAATTCACGTGCAGTCTCACCTCTGGGCTGCTCAGAGGCTCTCCTGGCCTCCCCACCTAGATAACTGCCATTATTCCACATTTCTCCACTCACGACCCTTGGCAACAGAAGCCTTTTTTGAGACTCCAGCCTGGGTCTGGACCCTCTGCTGTGCCCAGTCACCTTGTATGTGTGCATCTCCTCCTTACAGAGCTTCCACACTGCTCTGTAGCCACCTGGCTGTCTCTCTGGCTGTGCAGGAGCTCCTGCAAGGCAGGTCTTTATCCCACCCCTCCTTCCTTGTGACCCTAACTCTGGAGGTGGACCTGCCATTCTGCGGGATTTCCCTAGACACTTGTGGAGCAGCTGGACAGTGCTGTGTTTCAGAGAGCCCTGGGTGGGAGGTGAGCAGAACCCCAGGCTGGCCACTGCAGACTGCTCTTCCACAGCCTCAAGGAGCCAGGGCACACAACCCTGCTTAGGTGTGTTTCCTGGAGACCCACAGGGGCGCGCTCAGAGGGCCCCCTGGCACACCCCCCCCCCAGGGCACAGAGGGCAGTGGTCAGAGGACCCCCAACACCTTAGGTTGCTCAGGGCAGTCATCAGAGGACCCCCAGGTGTACCCCTAGGACAAGCAGGGTCGCGGACTTACTTGGCGCCCCGCCTCATTGTTGTGGCGGTTCATGGCAGAGCGGGCGTCTGGCCTGTTCTCCCGCGCATCTGCGAACTCCCGGGACACCATCCCGCCGAACTCGATGTCCTCACTGCAGCCGCCCCACTTCCAGCCGTGGCCAGGTAAGCCCAGGTGACGGCTGCTGCATCCGCAGATGGTAGCAGAGCCCTCGGCGCACGAGCGGGTCACGGCGAAGGCCACGCCAGCTGCAGCAATGGCGTGCACAAAGGCAGACTCACGGGTTGCTGCAGAGAGAGGCATGCGGTGGGCAGGGCGCAGCAGCAGAGCAGGGCTTGGGGGCGAGGGGTGCGTGTCCCTAGAGGACCCAAGGAGGAGGGAAAGCTTCCCCAATGAAAAGTCCACCGAGGACTGAGGAACCCAAGAAGAGATGCTGCACAGCCCTCATGTGGGGAAAAGCCCAGGGAATGTGCTATCAGAATCAAGGACCACAGGACAGGGAATGCTGGCGAGAACCCTGAGCACTGCTGGCTGGAGGGAAATGGGGGCGCCTCTTGGGAAGAGGTTTGGCAGCTTCTAAAAAAATACCCATACCTTACTGCCTGACCAGCCATCACCTCCCAGGTGTTTACCCTGAAGGAAGCCCATGTTGATGCAAAGTCCAGGAAACAAATGTCAGGGCCACTTTATTTGTAACAGCCCCACTGGCAGCTCCCAAATGTCTATGAACAGGTGAATGGATAAAAAACAGGGCAGTGGCTGTACTGAACACTGCTGTATTATACACCTGGAAGTTGCTGAGAGTAATCTTAAGTGTTATTATCACACAAAAATTAGCAACTATATGAAGTGACAGATGTTCCCTTACTTGCTGTGGTGATCATTTCACAATGTATGCACATATCAAATCATTATGTTGTGCACCTGAAGCTAATATGTGTACATGTCAATTATATCTGCATTAAAATTTGTGGCATTTCCATACAATGGAATTCTGTTTAGCAGTAATTGGAAAAAGAGCATGATGCTTCTCAGAGTAATCATGCTTAAGGCCCCCCTGATGCCTAGGGGTTCGACACCCCAGGGTGCAGCCCCCCCTTCCCCCCACGGCCTGGACTTTGTGCTTGGAGCTTCCAGCAGCCTGACGACCCGCCCAGAGCTTCTGCCTGTGCTGCTGTTCTGCCTGCACATCTTCCCCTCCTACACCCAAACTCCGGGCACTGCAAGGACGACAAGCTCCCAGTGCATACCTCGCCCATGCTTGGGCCTGGGGATGCCAAGGGCTGCCTGGTGCCTGCCCCAGGACAGCTGGTACTGGAGCTGCCTGGGCCTCATGTGTGGAAGCAGCCTCTTGCTTCCACATGTGGGGAAATGGAGTCAGAGGAACTGACGTTGGTTTGGCAGAAGGGCAGTAGGGGAGGGCTGGGGCTTGGGAAGAAGAAGCCGGTGAGGCCACAGGATCAGACAGAGGTGTGTGCAGGAATCCAGGGAGTCCCCTACCTATCTTGTTGGGTTGGGGAGGCCTAGCCAGACTCTGGTGGACAGAAGCCTTGAACAGCTAGTCCTGAAGGACAGGTAGGAAGTAGAGGGGAAGCAAGGTGCAGGGGTATTCTGCTGGGCTGGCAGGACCAGAGAGAAGCACAGGGCATGTGGGGGGCAGCCAGGCATTCCTCAGCAGAGCTTTTACCTTCTGGGTATGTGTTAACATTTAGATGGGCTCTGGGCTCAGGAGAAGGGGGTGGGGCTGCCCTGAGTCCCCAGGGGAACTGATGGAACTCACTTCCTCCTCACTCACCATTCCACATGCTTGCATAGGGAGCACCTGCTGTTTGCCAAGCCCTGCTGGAGAAACAAACAGCAGGGAGCCAGATGGCCTCCCAGAGCTTAGCTTACCTGCAACTAGCGACTAGCGAGAATTTAAAAACCTAGCAAAAAACCTCTCAGGGCTTTGGAGCCCTGCAGGCCCAGACTGAACCTTGGCTTGGCTCTGATGGCCAATGTGCCTTAGGTGTCTCTGCTGCCTTTATGTGGGGTCCTGAACCCCACCGTTCTTGGCTCTGGCTCCTGTCTCCCCTCAGGCCCTGAGTTGGCAGGAGGGAGAAGGGAGCAGAAGAGATGATGTGAGAAAAGGACTGACCAGGGCACTGGCGAGTTCCCTGTTGTGTCCCCCAAGCTCCTCCTGGGCAGCGGATCCAAGGCAGGCCTAGGCCCTGCTGGGCCTCTTGGCCATGGGAGAGTCATGGGAGAGGGGTGCTGCGGTCTCTGCACTCCACCTCATTGCCTAGGGGCCTTCAGCTCTGGGAGGGCTATGGGTAGGTGGGCTCCACCCTGGGGTGCGAGCAGAGGTTCTAGGAGTCCAGGTTGGCAGCTGAGCTAATGTGCTCCAGGCCCATGAGTGCACACACTCAGACTCGCCCACCCAGCTTCATTCGCATCCACACACACTTGTCACCAAAAATGCACGTTTCCTCAGCTACGAGAACACACATACTAGGAATGTGTTGGAGGAAGTGCCCTCCCCACTGGCCTCCAACTGGCCCTGCCTGCATGCTGGCTTTTGGCGACTCTCTGTAGAGGTGCTAACACTTTCTGACAGTCCTGTGAAGGCCCTGGGCACCCTTGTCCTCCCTGGGCTCTGACCAGAGCAGGCCTGGATTCTCCCCACTTTCAGGAAACTCTGTGCCACACACCTCCCTGTAAATCCCAGAAGGCCCCCCATTGCCAACTTGGGGCCACCCTGGACTGCAAGCTGCCTCAGGGGCCTGGGCCCATCCTATCTACCCAGCCCTTCCCTGGGAGTCCAGCCCTCAGCATCTCCCTCCAGGACCAGAAGGAGCTCCTGGTGGGGACTCGCACCCCAGCCTCCAGCTTCCTCCCTGATCCATATATGTTCACTGCACACGTAGGCACATGGGCACACAGAGACACACATGCAAAACACAGACACATACACCCACAAACACTCTTTCACACACAGACACACAGACATACAGACACACACACAAATGCACACATGCATGCACACAGACACACACTCATAGACACTTTATACACAGACATACAAATACACACAGATGCACACATACATGCAAACAAAGATACATATAACCATAGTCACTGTCTCACATACAGACACACACATTCACTCTTGCATATACACGGCCACACAGACACACATAGACACACAACACACACATGTACATATCCATAGATACGCTCTCACACATAGACACACACACCAACATAAAAGGACACACACATAGGCATGTACACATAGGCACACAGACACACAAACTTGTGTACAGACACACACCCATAGACATACTCTCACACACTCACACGCACACACACACACACATACATACATACATATGCATACACACATAGGCTGCTGGCACAGTGCTTTGTCCAGTGCCCATCTGGTTCTGCCTGGTCCCTTCTCAAGTTCTCGGCACTGTGTCCTTGCTTGACTGACCACAGGCTGACTCCAGCCTGCTCACCGTCCTCCCAGTCCTATTGGCCACTACCTGGTCTCCAGCTACACTCAGCTACTGTCCCTCCCTCAGGGTTTTTCCAGCTGTTCCAATGCTCATGCAGCACCTGCTGTGTCCCCTCCCCACTCTGGGGCACAGGACAGGGTCCTGTGGCCATGAGGTCTAGGTAGGACCTACTATGGCCCCTCAGGCTCCCAGGCACAGTGGGAGCTCCCTCCTTCACCTGCTTGATCTGGAAGTCCCCTGAGGCAGGGACCATGTTCTGTTCACCTTTTGTTTCCAATCAAGAGCACCAGGAGGTCACCAGATGGTTGTTGAGGAGCAAGGACCTAGTCTGAGAAGAGGGCAGGAGCCCTGGGCTGGGGCAGGGAGTCCAGTGGGGTCTGAACCCATCTGGGCAGGCCCACCCTTGGGGCCTGGCTCTTTGACCCTCTCCACTCAGCTTGTTCTTGAACAGATCCAGGACAGCTCCCCTCATCAAATACCCTTTCTCAAATACCATCCAGGCTGCTGTCTCCCAAGACTCATAAAGCCCCGCCTTCTGCTGGCCCAGGGCGTCTGAGTGAGTAAATGCCAGTGTGTGTGAACACTGACTACTTCCCCTCCTGTACCCACCCTCAGTAGAACTCCATCCTTGTTCTGTGTTCTCCAGGACCCGGCCTGAGGCCTCCTCTCCCACCAGTGCAGCCTGGGTGAGGGGCTGCTGTCGGGATGGCCTGAAGACTCCTTGGGGCCAGCTCTCCTGGCCCACCTCCCAGGCAGCTCAGGACCCAGGACCAGCTCGTGTGTCCTGGGCCATCCGCCTGGGCACCCTCTCACTCTCAGTTGGCTGAGGGCCCTAGTCGCCCTTCACCAGGGTCTCCAAGGCCTGAATGCCCTCCCCTTGCCCCAGGAAAGCCTGCCTTCTAGCCCAGGGGGCTCAGGGCAGGCTCCTACAGGGAACCCTCACTCTGCTTCTTCTTCTTTCCCTTATGCCAGCCCCTCCCCTCCACACTTTCCTCTGGAGATAAGGGGAGAGCAAGCAGGGGCCTTGCCCCACAGCTCTCAACAAGGGCTTGGAGATCCCTGCTTATCAACCTCAGGCAAACAGCTCAGGGCTGCCAGACACACTTGAGGGAAAGGGTATGTGGGGTGGGGGTGGAGGATCATGGGGGCTTCCCCTTGAACTTGGAGGAAAAAGAACTCAATTTTGCCCAGCGCTGTCACCAGATGGCTGTGCAATGCTTCACACATCTCCCCCAACCCCATGGGCCTCAATTTCCCCTTCTGCCAGGCGAGGAGGGGCTGCTCCTCAGATAGAGTCCTGATGGCTGAGGATGTCCCGAGGTTCATCTCTCTCATGGAGGAAAGAAGCCTCTGCTTCCTGTTTCAGAAAAATGTCATGGTTTGTTCTGGCAAAGAAACAATGGTGACTCTGCACTGGAGAAACCAGGCAGGCCTGCCTCCCAGAGGGACTGAGGTGGCCACCACCAGCCATGGGACAGACGTGGTGCCCCAGGCACCATCCTGAGGGTGCTCTGAGGACACCCCCTTGCCTTCAAGGCATTTTCGCCAAAAATGCACCATCTTTATCTAGTCATCAGGAAACCCAGAGACCTGAGCAGTTTCCTTCCAGTTTCGAGGGCATGAAGAAGAAGGGCCAGCATAAGATCCTGGACAGAAAAGGAGTATTGGTGGAAAAATGGGTGAAACCCAGATACAGTCTGGAGTTCTGCTAATGGTGATGGAACTCAGTTTTGATGGATGCAACTGGGAGAAGCCTGGGAGTGGGTCTGGACTCACTCCTGCAAAGTTTCTGTATGTCGACAATTATTTCCAGAGAAAAAGTTAAAATGTACCCTGAGGCCCTGTGGAAGGAAGACCCCAGAATGCCTGGGTGGCTTTAAGCCAGCCTTCTTGGGGGCTCATAACCTTCCAGAAAGAGTGAGCAGGAATGACAGAGCATGTCTGAAAACTCACAGGGTTTCTGGGAAGGGGACCCATTGCTTTGATCAGATTTCCACGGTGGTTTGAACAGGAGGGTCACAACCCACTGGCTGGAATGGCCTCAGTTTACAGAGGAGGGAGACAGGACTCTCCTGAGGTCACGGGTTGGGAGGGTCTGGAGCCCAGTGGCTGCCTGCTCACAGCAAACTTCCCATCCACAGAGAGCAGTTTCTGCAGAGGCTCCTGCTTCTGTTTGCATGATGATGGGTGCTCTCATGCCCTGGGAATGCACCCTCTTCACCGGCAAAAGGCTTTCTTCCCAATAGGCTGTGCAAGGTAAAGAGAGGAGGAGACAGAGGCTGCTGGGAGAAGGACGGTGGCTACGGACCAGTGCTGCTAGTTGGCTACATCTCTGGGACAGAGCCTGGATAAGCTGCTTGAGCTACCTCAGGCCTGCTCCCTTCAGGCCTAGGACTCTTATTCCCACCCTGCAGCCAGGTTGGGAAAATGAGAGGGGATTGGGTGACCAAGTCATTCTGTGAGGCAAGCACCTTCCACCAGGAAAGCCTCTTCCCCACTTAACGTCATCTTGTTAATAATTGTTTATTGAGCCCATGCAAACTACCAATGATCCTTCCTCCCACCCCTCTCCCATCCATCCACCCTCTGTCCATCCATCCACCGTCTATCCGTGTCTGTCTGTCCATTCACCCTTTTACACATCCGAGAGCTGAGAGTTTGTAATGAGCCATAAACTAAACTCAAAACTAGGAACATGAGGTGAGTTAGATGCAAGGTGACCATTCTCAACAGCTAAAGTAAGAAATCTGAAAGAAAGATGATTGCTGCCCCACATGATGAAGTTTCCAGCAACCCAGGCTTTTGAGAGTTGAAGAGCTACCTGTCCCAGTGGTAACTAGGCGGAAGCTGGATGACTGGCCCGCTCACAGGTACAGAGAATCTTTGCACTGGGCTGGGGCGGGGGGAGTGAATCGGAGGAATCCTTTCATCCCTTTAATAGTTGGCTCTGCTGCTACAAGCCAGGTTCTTTGCTTTGTGCTGTGCAGGATCACTTGCCTTTAGGAGGTTACAGTTCATGAGGGAGAGAGTCAGGGGAATAAGGACACGCAGTAGGCTTGACAACATGAGCTTTGGGGCAGGCCTGGAGTGACGGGCTAGATGGATGAACGGGGGGTAGAAGGATGCTGTGGTGGATGGGTAGATGGGTGGATGGATGGATGGGCAGACGATAGATGGATGATAGATGGGGAGATGATGAGGAGAGTCTGGGGCAGATGAGGGAGTCCTGTGTAGCAAGAGCTGGGCATTGGGAGGAGGGCAGGAAGAGCAGCCACATGAAGCCCGCCCCAGCCACAGCCAGGGCAAGCCTGGGTGTGAGGGGTCCGGTGTCGCCTCTGGACTGGGCTGCAGTGGCCACTTTGCCTCCCAGAACTTAGAACTAAAGGGATCTTAGCAATTCCTTCTTCCTGTGGCTTGTCAAACACCAGGGATCACTTGGGGACTGAAAAAGGACTGCCAGGCATTGCCACTTTTCCATGAGAGGGCAAAACTTACAAACATTACTATCAGAATTTTGGAAAAGGAATTTTAACATTAAAAAAGCTCTATTTCTAAAGTCCTATATGTTGAAGAAAGTTCTCAAAAAATCATTCCCAAGACCTTGTCTTTCACATTTCGCCACAAAGCTCATCAGTTGGCCACTATTTATTGAGCACCAGCTGTGTTCTAAGTGGACAAGAAGGCCGCAACTTCTGTCCCCAAGCTGGCCTTCCCCGGGGGTGGGGGGTCACCCAGGAGGCTGGTTCAGTCACACTGATAGTAAAGCACACCTGGAGGCCAGCCTGCCCTGCCCCATGAATCCTTTACCACTGATGAGAGAACCAGCCCAGACAGGGAGAGGGCAATCCGCTTGGCCCCAGCAACATGTGGGGCTCGGGGCAGGCCAGCCACTGGCCCCAGGCTCCAGAGAGGGAGAACAGAGCCCAGACAGAAGTTCCTGGGAGAGGCTTCTGCATCCCTGGCAAGGGGTCCAGAGATTCCACCAGGCTGTTTCCATGGTTGCAGCCTTGAGGAGACAGAAGCCCCACCTACCCTGCAGGGCCCACACTCCTCTGCCATGGTGGGTAAGAGACACCTGCCTGTCCTCTCCTGGGAGAGGTAGGTTGTAGGATGTCGTGGATCCTGTCCTGCAGAATCCGTATGCCGTGGCCGATTTGTAAATAATTCACATGTAAAGCCTGGGGAGAAAATGTGGGGACTACACGGCCCCTCTCTGAGTCAGAGAGAGTGCCCCGACCCCTGCCCATACAGGCCTTTATTGTCTTATGCATAGGTTCGTATTAAGTGATAGACAACAAAGGAGAGGACATCAAAGGAGGATATTTGCAAATGTAAAGGGAAAAGGGGTTGGGCTGGACTTGAGAGGTTTAGCATAGACTTTCAGGAAGCCACTTTGAAGATATGCAATCAACGTTTGCTGCTTTAAACCAGGGTAAGAGAGTTTTAGCGAGTGCAAGCCTTAGCTCTAGGAAAAATGTAGGCCTGATTTACCCACAGGGAAAACCTGTCCGTGTATGTGGGGCCTGCTTGCCGAATCCCGCGTCCCACTGAGTTTTCTCCAAAGTGAGAGCTGAGCTACAATTCCCACAATATGCAGAATGGTTCCCTATATTCCCCAACCCCCCCCTTTTTTTTTTTGCTAGAAATGCTATAGATCCTACAAAGCTTGCTACTTGCTGGTCTCTCACACGATCCTGGGAAAATAATTTACAAATGCAGCAAAGTACACAGAGCATTACTATAATCTGTAAGCAACCGGTGGCTCCAAAGACCCACATTCTCAGATTAAGACCATCAAACCAATTTTTGGGGTTCAGACAGCCGAGATTATCACAGAGGTTTTTGAAAACTTCTTGCTTAGTCAAGCGCTGAATGTCCTGCAGCTGCTGATGTAATATAGGGAACCGTTCTGCATATCGTGGGAATTGTAGTTCAACTCTCACTTCGGAGAAAACTCAGTGGGACGCAGAACTCAACATCTGGTGCTCGGGAGAGGAACACAGGGCTACAAGCCGTTTGCTGTGGTCAACGCACCAACTTGGTCAGAACGAGCGCAACAGTCCAGATAGAACAGACAGTACCGAACGCTTTTCGGGAAGGCCATCAGGTGTGTTGAATTTTGTAGAAAACAAGGGTTTCCTTCCTAGGTCACACACTCTCTTTTGTGACCGCTTTGAGACTACACTTTCCTTAGTAAGCAAAAAAACTTTGGTCCCTCTCTCAAGCATCTGCTGCAATCTCAAGGGCACGGGTTGAGTAGTTAAAAGCCGTTAGAAGTCATCTGTGACAGGATTAGCTGGACGGACCGGGGCAGAACACTAGGTTTCCCGCCAGCTGCAAGCAAAAGTCCACGCAACGAGAGGCACATTGTAAAAACACTCACAAGCCACATCCCTGCAGCATAACCCCCAACTAGGTCTAGGCCTGAGAGAGAGAGAGCAAAAGCTCTTTCCTTTAATAAGCTTTAAAAAAAAATTTTTTTTTTGACGGGATTACTTGTCAAGCTGCTTCTTGTGGCATTTTTGATTTTTGTCTTTTTTGTCCGTCCACCTGCATAAGGAAAAGTGGATAGTGAATGAGTGTTTCGGTTTTGACTGGACTGTGAAGATCACTTTCCAGGAGAATTTAGTGTTAGTCACAGGTTTTGTATGAGGACTTTTGGCATTCGCTGAGCTCCGAAGACAAAATGCACTTCCTCTCCTCAACCTGAGAAATCAGGTGTTCCCACGTGAGTTGGAGCCTCATGAGGGTGTCTGGGACCAGTTCCCAAGTCCCACTGAGTTTTCTCCAAAGTGAGAGCTGAGCTATTGTTCCCACGATGTGCGGAACGGTTCCCTATAGTAGGGTGCTAATGCTGGACAAGGAGGACAGGTTCCTGGGATGAGCCCATGGGCCCGAGGAGACACTGGAGTGGTCCTTCTGAGGGACAAGGGTGACCCCAGGCAGTGGAGGTTCCTGGAAGGGAACTGGGGCTCAGACATGATCTATGAGCAATAAGCTGTAGCTCCTGGGTCGTCCTGTCTGTAGGGCCCATCAGGTGGCCTTCTCAGGAAGCTCTGCTGGGACACAATCACCAAGCCCCATTTCACTGCAGGCCTGCTCCACCTGCCATGGGCCTGGGACCACAGCTATTGGGGACATTTGTATCTGTAAAAGATCTCAGCTGATTCCCACTCATTCCCAGCTGTTGGGTGCTAATCCTGGGGGAGGAGGAAGGCCCCTGGGATGAGCCCCCAGCCTCCACCAGGGCCTTAGGTTGGTAAGCCCCCACAATGGGCCATGGCAAGACCTAGCAAGCGTGTGGGAGAGAGGAGCTCTCATGGGGTCTCTGGCATATCCCCCGCCCAGGCTTTCCCCGGTCGGCTGTGTGTCTCTGGCCTAGTCTCTATGTGAAGCCAGGCCCTTGGTCACTGACCTCTGGGACGCAGGGGTCTGGTTATTGTCACCTGGTGACCAGGCAGGGACTCAGTCAAAGGGAGGGTGTAGTGTGACCTCCCTAAGAGCTGTAGGACCTTCTGTCCAGAGTCTCTTCTCAGTTGGCCTCCTCCTTCACTGGGTACAGCACCCCTCCCCTCAAAGGGCTCCTGGGCTCCATCTCTCCTTTGGGCAGTGCTGACGTTTGTGCCTCTACGGGGGCCTCCATGGGGCCCCCTTGGGTCACTTTGCCCCACCTGCCTATAGAGCATCATGGGGGGCTCACAGAAAGAACTGGTATGCCTCCGACCAGGGTGCACCCTCAGCCTGCCTCCCTGGGCCCCCCAACTTCCCCAGGTGGCTTGGGGCCTTACAGAGCCCTGTCCACCTGGCAGGTGAGGGGCCCAGGGCTTTCAGGGCAAGTGAGGGGCCTACAGCTTTCCGTGGGTTGGCACCTCTCCCCCAGTCAATGCTGCAAGACTGCAACCCTGCGGGAAGAGGGCCCGCCAGCGCCTCCCCCTCCACAATGTCTACCTTCCCTGGTCCCAGAGCGAGGTAGGCCGTGGTGGTGGGGGAGAGTCACGATGGCATCTGGTAATCCTGCATCCAGGAGCCACCTGAGAGCGGAATGCGGCTGGCGCCCCACAGCGGCCAAGGCCCCTGACACCGCCCTGCCGGCTGCACGGCCAGTGTCCTCTGATTACCTGCTGGGGCTAATGAATTTGGCTTTGTGAGCCACTGTCACGCTGCCTTAGGCCCACAATGGCCGGTGATATTTTATATGAATTTCCCCCTTGTCGGCGATTAGGCCATAGCAAGCTGGTCATAGCAACCGGGAGGTATGTGTGGGGAGCACTGTTCACACGCTGAACATGGCCCTCGGGCGTGTGAATCCAGCAGCATTTTCACTTCTCTCTGTGCTTAATCTTGTTGTCCTGGCGGGCACATTGTGCTCTGATCCAGGCCCTGCAGGGTGTCATAGGGTTTCTCTGGCGCCTTCACCCCCTCCCACTGGGAAGAGTTAATGATATACGAAGGCGCCCCCACCACAGAGCACCGAAACACTTTCCGATGAGGGTCAGAGGTCTCACAACCTGGATTGGGGATGTTGATCCCCTCAAGGGCCTCCTCTTGGGGCCCCTCCTGAGCCCTGAGCCCAGCTCGTGCCTGCACCCAGCCCTCCCAGGTAGGTGGCAGACCACCTCTTGGAGCTTGGACAGGCAAAGGGCTCTGCCAGGGAGGGGACAGGCTGTGCTGTCCCCTTCCTGCTCCTCCCCAGCCCAGCCCCCAAGGAGCACAGGGAAGATTGGGAGACTGGGCTCATACCTGCTGAGTACTTGATTGATCCCCGCCCCCCGCCTACCCCCTCCTCACCCTAGACCCACCTTGAGGGACTCAGGGACCCTGGGGAACTGATTAGTACTCCAAAGTGACAGGCTCCTGGCCCTGCTTGCACCAAGACCACAGAGGGCATGAGTGAACACAGCCTAGTGCTGGGGGTCATGGGAGGATGCAGGTGGGGCTGCCCTCACCGTGGATGACTCACCCCTTATGGCCCCTTCCATGGCTCTCAGGTGAAATGCCCCACTTGCCAGCTCCGAAAAGAGCTGAAGGAGAGGGTCCTCTAACTTGCACCCTAGGCCGACCACGTGCCACTGTGCTCCCCAGGGGCATGGCCCAGCTGGTTCTCCTTCATAGTGTCTGCTGAGGCTCTGAGCTCAGAGACCTGCCTTCCCTGCCCTGCAGCCTCTGCACCCCTTTGCCTCAGGGTCAAGGGCTGGCCAGTGCCTCCCCGTGTATTGGCCTGCTCTGGGCAAGCTGGCTCTCCAGTGCCCAGAGCCCTGCCCAGGGCGGGGGACAGATAAGCAGCAGGCCTGCCCCAGCCTCCATGCACTCAAAAATTCTTCAAATGCTTTCTGCCCCATGATGCAAGTTAAACAGGCCAGCTGCCTTCAAAGCAGGAGGGGGCACTTGCCCCGAGCCAAGGCTCACTTCTGTCACCCAACCCCACCTTCCCCGCCAGCACATCCTGCGGGTCCAGCCCCAGGCCAAGCAGGTGGCAGGGCGAGCGTGTGTGCATGTGTGTGTTGCTGTGACCACATGCTCTTCCCCTGAGGTCCTCACACACCCCGTTCATGTACCCACACACCCTCACACATGCTGCACACATGCTCACACAAGGCTGGGCCCCTCTCCTCAGCTGGCCTGGTGGTGTTAAGCTCTGTTCCACGAGGCCGATCCCATGGGGGCCAGGCACCCGGTGGGCCAGGCCTTGGCCTGGACGACCTCTGACACGGTCAGGGCTGCCTTGGCCCCAATCCAGTCAGACTGATTGCAGCCAGGGGCCTCCAAAAGGGCCTCCAGGAGCTGGCCTCTCTCTGGGGTACCTGGCTGGCTCCTCCCCCCATTTCTTAGCCCCATGCTGGGTGAGGGAGAGCCAGCCTTCCTCTGTCCCATTTAGAGCAAGCGGCGAGGGGCGGAGGGCTGAGGCAATTGTCATTCAGCAGAAAAGGGAAGAGGTGGAATATGTGAGGAGGAAGAGGGGAGACTGGATAGGGGGAGCCTGAGGAGCAAGGGATAGAGACAGGAGCTCGGATGTGGGGAGAATGAGGTGGGGAGAGTGGACATGGAGCAGTGGATGTGTTGTGAGCGGGCATGAGGGGTGTGGACGTGGTGGCAGTGGATGTAGGGGAAGTAGATATGAGGACCTGGATGTGGGGGAATAGATGCGGGGAGAGGTGAAGTGGGAAGAGTCAACATGGGACAGTGGATGTGGGGGTCAGACATAGGGGAGAAGTTTTGGGGGCATGGAAGTAGGAAGGGTAAACAAGAGAGTGGACATGGGGGTACTAGGGGGTACTAGGGGCCAGGACACTGAGGCTGCAGGAGTGTCCCTGTGACCTGCTGGTGCCTAGACTTCCCAGGAGAGGCTTTTGAGGAAGTTAGATGTGCAGAAGAGGAGGGCGGCTGCCCAGACCCCGGCACCTGCAGGCTCTGCTCTCCCCTGGAGAGCCCCTGCTAACTCCACATGGGCTGGGGCACCCTCAGGAGTCCTGGAGGGCCCCTTATCTTGCCTTACTTTCCTGACTTGTAACCATAGCTCTGGCTCATCTGATGGGTGTCAGAATTCAATTTGCTGCCTGGTGTAAAACACTGAGCACTCAGCAAGAAAGCTCTGTATACATGTTCTAAAGGAAGAGAGAAAACTCTTTGAGATCCAGCTTGGGTGCCACCTCCTCTGAGAGGTCTGCCCACACAGGGATACCTGGGCCCACACTTTGCCTTTCAGTCACCCGCTCACAGCCTCCTTACTAAGCACCCACTACATGCCAGTGCACACACTGAAAGAGCCCCTTGCATCCACTGTGCACCTGCTGGACGTACGGTGGGGCACAGGAGACTCTGGTCCCAGAGAGGGATGGTGTTAGTGGGACACAGATGGACCTGGGAAATGCGGAGAAGCTCCAGCGGCTGGGAGCCATTGCCTAGGTGGGACCTGTGGGCTGAGAGCTGAAGAATAAGGAACTAGACAGGATGAGGACTTTGATTAGGGGGCACAAAGGTTGCCCTTGTTTCAAACTGAGGGGCGCAGTGAGGGAGGGTACAGGGGTGAGCAGCTCTGGGCAGACAGGTAAGGTCTGTCACAGTGTCATCCGAAGCAAGCAGGGAGCAGGATGCGCCCCAGGAGAAGGCATGACACTGTGACACCCATGAAACACAGAAAGGGCTGGGTGGGGCATGGGGCTGACGGACCTCAGGGCTTCACCAGCCTTGCTGACTGAAGTGTTTGCGGGTCTGAGTGCTGCTGGAGGATTGCAGTTTGGAGCTGAGGATGATGGGAGCCAATGTACCAATGTGTGAAGAAAGGGCAGAGCCTGCAGCCAGTGAGGGTGATGCCGTGTCCTAGGGGAACAACGGCTTACTCCAGGGGGTCTCCAGGTGGGCATGCATATCCCTGTGGTGCATGGAAATGAGCCAGGGCCCTTAGATGGCATGGGTGGATGAGGCATCCTACCTTGGGCCCCTGCCTCCCCTTCCAGGGCTGCCCTCTCCCACTCTGCCCAGGAGGAGACTCCTGGTCTTCCTGACATGTGTCCAGCCTGGCATTGGCTAGGAAACTGGGCCACAAAACCCTGTGCAAATCAGGTGTTTCCAGTTTCTTGTTTTCCACAGGATGAAAGGGAATCCAATTGAGCCAGGAGCTGACAGATTTTTAAAACTTTTATCAAAAGACAACAGATTGCTATGTGATTTTTGGCATATATAACTCAAATAATGCAAAAAATCTAAAGATCCATTTCATGCATATTTACTCTCCCACATGACCTATTCATGTGAACTGGCATCTTCACACTGAGGTCTGTAAAGCCAGCATCACACCCAGCAGTGGGAGACTGAAATCTTCCTCACAGAGCAGCATGAGACCAGGGCGCCTACTCTGCCAGCTGCTGTTTGACATTGTCCTGGGGCCTCCAGCCAGGACAATTGAGCCAGAAAAGGAAATAGAGACCATCCAGGTTGGAAAAAAGAAGGAAAACAGTCTTTATCAGCAAATAACATGAAAACCTTAAGGAATGCACAAAAACTGCCAGAACTGGTAAACCTTTGGCAAGGTTACAGAGTATAAGATCAATATTAAAAATCAACTGTGTTTCTTTACCTGAGCAATGAATAATCTAAACATGAGATTAAGAAAACAATTCCACCCTGGCTGGTGTGGCTCAGTGGATTGAGCACCAGCCTGCGAACCAAAGGGTCATACATTGGATTCCCAGTCGGAGCACAAGCCTGGGCCTCCAGCCAGGTTCCCAGTGGGGGGCGCATGAGAGGCAACCACACATCGCTGTTTCTCTCCTTCTCTTTCTCCCTCCCTTCCCCTCTCTAAAAATAAATAAATACATAAGTCACTAGAAAAAAACAATTACACCTACCATAGCATCAAAAAGAATAAAATACCTAGAAATAAATTTAACAAAAGAAGTGCAAGACTTGTACACTGAAAACAAAATATTGTTGAAAGAAATTAAAACCTAAGTAAATGAAAAGACATCTATGTTTGTGGACCAGGAGAAAATACTGTTAATATGGCTACATTCCCAAAATTGATCTGCAGATTCATCGCAATCCTCAAAAATCTAAGGCAGACTGATGAACTGACCCTAAAATTCACATAGGAAAGTAAGGGGCCCCAAACAGCCAAAACAAGCCTGGAAAAGCAGAACAAAGTTGGGGAACTCACACTTCCCGATGTTGAAACTTAGTGCAGGTAATCAGGATGGCATATATGGGCGTCAGTGGGATAGACAACGGGATAGAACAGAGCCCAGAAATAAACCCACATTTCCCTCTCTGGCTACCATGTGGGGTCCAGCCCCATCTGAGACAGCCTTCTTCCACGACCATATGGCAGCTTCTCCAGGGAGGATAGGCTCTTGCCTTCTTCCCCAAACCCTGCTGTTTTCTTTCGGGGCAGTGGGAACCCTGGGGGTCCCCATCTGGGCTCTGGCGCCAAGAACCCAGATAGCATCGGGACTGTGTCTGGGGCCCCCTGGCCATGGTGCAAGTGCTGAACCTGCCTCCTGACCCACAATACCACTGACCAAGGCACAGCATAGGATTCACATAGGCAGCAACTGCACCACAGCCATGCTTGCTCACATGTGCACAGACATGCTCATGCACACACACCACACAATGATGCCTGCACACTTGAACACATGTGCACACTTGCATGTTCACACACCACATACACGGACACACCATATACAGACACATTATATGCATGAGCTAAACCAATACATGCATGCACACACCACACATACTATGTACATATGGCTGAATATGGGCACACATGTACTCATACGGTTATTAACACACATGCACATGCACACAAATGCATGCAAGCATATACCACACTCACACATGTATAGGCACACATGCATGCACACACATGCATGCACACAGCCATACACACATGTCCTAACATGCCTGATGTGCCACATTGCCCTGTGGACCTAACTCCTACACTTGATCTTAGCCAAAAGGCCGAGAAGCGATGGACCTAACTCCTTCCATGCACAGTGGTGGCCATCTCCATGGGGAGCTACTATGTAATTACCCTTATGGTAGTTGAGTAGCAATTGTTTTCCCATTTTGTGACAGTGTTGCTGACGCTCCAGGAAGTGAGCAGACTTGCTGATCAAGGTCACATGGTGTGACTCCCTCACCCACAAGCTCCAGAGAACATGGGCTCACTTGGGGGGATGGTCGTGATCACCTGACATCAGGGCATCCTGGGTGCTTGGACAAACACTGTTGGGCCCTCCCAGCCCCCTATGCAGTGCTCAGTTGCACTCTTAGGACCACTTCTCAGTGGGCCCCTGCTGCACGCATGACAGTAGTCCCAGGACCTGGTGAATCTTCCTCCCAGCTATCTCTTGTTTTTTTCCTTCCTCTGCATTCTGAGAGTGCTGTACCAGTGCACATCCCATTCTTCATGCTCAGCTCTCAAGGTGACTTTGACATGCCACCAAGGGTTGGGGTTTTTGTCCCCTACCCCAGACCCTGGGTAGGCCTTTGAAACTGCCTCAACCAATAAATGTGACAATGCAAGGCCCCTGAAATGAGGTCTCAAAAGGTGATACGAAGTGACATCAGTGAAATAGCAGAGTAAGAAGTGCCAAGGGCCTGTCCCTCCACAGAAATATGGAAAAAATAAGCAAAAACTGTCATAATCAACATTGTCATAACCCTGGAGAGGAGCCCAAGGTTTTCAGCAACCAAGCAAATTCTGAGTCAAGGTGACTCTGTCAAGGTCGGAGACCTTCGTGCTGTTCTTACTAGGCCATGGCCCACCATGCTCCATGGCACAGTGAAGTCTTGAGATGGCAATCTTTATTGCTTCCATGTGGGTAGATGCTTCCGAATGGAGTGTAGTGCACATTTCCCCCTTGGATTTTGTCTGTTTTGACATGTCTGGGGTTCCCCAAAGGACTGAACTCTCTCAGTGGAGGGTATTCCATGAAAATATTAAAATCAATGAACCAGCCACTTCTACCTGGGGAAAAAGATTATAGTTGGCTGCCTGGGAGGAAAAGCTGGGGAAAGAACTACTTTGGTGAACAAAGGCTTTGAAAAGCTCCTGTGTATCCTGAGAGAGCTAAAGCCACATGCATACCAAATGCAGGGTGCTTGCTCAGGAAGTATCTTAAGTTTTCATCTCCAGCTGATCTCCAGGCTCAGTGGCAGGAAACAAAACTAAGGGAAGTTGTGAGCCGACTAGCTAACAGGGAAAGAGCACACAGCACACAGTTGATCTGCAAACATGAGAAGAGTATTTTTTCCTTTTTTTTTTGTTCCAAGATATTAGGGAAATTTCTACCAAACCTTTAGCTGACTACAAAGTAAAGAAACAGATACTTCAGATACCACACATGACAAAGAATACAGTAGTTAAAAATAGTTTTAAAAAGTCATTAAACAGAAAAGCAAGTGCAACTCACAGCAAGTATAACAAACCTTGAGGAGGGGCAAGAATCTGGTTTCCAAAGTTACCATATTATAATATTCAAAAAAGCACAGATTTCACCAAAAGTCATGAGGCATGCAAAGAAAGAAAATCTAGATAAAATGGGGAAATTCCCAGAAAAACACAAACTACTAAAACTAACTCAAGAAGAAATAGAAAATCTGAATAGATCTATAACAAGTCAAGAGGTTGAATCAGTAATTTAATACTTCTCAATGAAGAAAAGCTTGTAGAATTATACCTAACATATAAAAAAGAATCAACACAGATCATTCTTAAATTCTTCCAAAAAAAAAAAAAAAAGAGGAGGGAAGAATTCTAAACACATTCTATGAGGTGATGTCAAAACCAAACTACTGACCAATATCCCTTACAAATATTGATGTAGAAATCCTCAACAAAATCCTCACAAACCAAGACATCCAGCAGATTAAAAGGATTGTACATCATGGTCAAAGAGCATTTATCCTAAGAATGCAATGGTGGTTCATTGTAGAAACATCAACCAGTACTAACACACCATGTTAATAGAATGAAGATGACATATACACATTTTAATTGATAAAGAAAAATATTTTGATATAATCCAACACCCTTTCATGATAAAAATACTCAACATACTAGGAATAGATGGGAATTTCCTCAACCTGATAAAGGGCATAAATGACAAATCCACACCTCACCTCATACTCAATAATTAATGACTGAAAGTTTTCCTCCTATGATAAAGGGCATAAATAACAAACCCAGAGCTAACAACATACTCAAAGTTGAATGACTGAAAGTCTCTTCCTAAGATCAGGAAGAAGACAAGGATGAACAATCACACCACTTTTGATTCAACAAAGTACTGGAAGTGCTAGCCAGAGCAATTAGGCAAGAAAAGAAATAAAAGGCATATAAATTGGAAAGGAAGTATTAAAAGTATTTCTATTCACAGATGACATGATCTCATATATAGAAAATCCTAAAGAGTTATAGGATACAAGATCAAAACACAAAAATCAGTTCTATTTATATATATATCAGCAAGAACAATTTGAAACAGAAATTTAAAAACCATTTACAATAGCATCAAATAAAATAATATACTTAGGAATGCATTAACCAAGGATGTACAAGACTTGTTCACTGACAACTGTACAACATTGATGAAAGAAGTTAGGGAAGACCTAAATAAATGGAAAACACCCCATATTCAAGGATTGGAAGACTTAATATTGTTATGATGGCATACTCCCCAAAGTGATCTATATACAGATTCAGTGAAATCCCCATCAAAATCTCAATAGCCATTTTTTTTCAGAAATGGAAAAGCTAATCCTAAAATTCATATGGAATCAAAAGGGATCCCAAATAATCAAAACAACCCTGTAAAAGAAAAACAAAGTTGGAGAACTTATACTTTCTAACTTTAAAACATACTACAAAGCTACAGCAATCAAAATCATGTGGCATTGGCAGAAGGATAGACATATAGATCAATGGAATGGAATTGAGAGTCCAGAAATAAATCCCCACACCTACTGCCAATTGATTTTTGACAAGAGGCTAAGACCATTCAATGAGGAAAAAAAGTCCGTTCAACAGATGGTGCTGGAATAGCTAGATTTCTACATAAAAAGGAATGAAGTTGGACCCCAACCTCATACTATACACAAAAATTAACAACATAGATCAAAGATTAAATGTAAGAGATAAAACTATGAAACTCTTAGAGGAAAACATAGGTGTAAATCTTTGTAACCTTATTAAGCAATGCTCACTTTAATATGACATTTAAATAAATAAATTAGACTTTACCAAAATTAAAAAATTTTGTGCATCAAAGGACACTGTCACAAAAGTGAAAAGACAACCTACAAAATGGGAAAAATTTTTGCAAATTGTATATCTGAGAAGTGCTTAATGCCCAGAATTTATGAAAACCTCTAAGAACTCAAGAACAAAAACACAAACAACCAAATTAAAAACTGGGCAAAGAACTTGAACAGACATTTCTCCAAAGAAGACATACAGATGTCTAATAATCCTATAAAAAGATGCTCAGCATCACTGGTCTTCAGAGAATTCCAAATAAAAATCACAATGAGATGCCGTTTTGCATCCACTGAGATGAGTAAAGTTAAAAAAGACAGAGAATAACAAGTGTTGACAAGGATGTGGAAAAAAGGAACTCTTATGCCTTGCTGGTAGGAACGTGAAATGGTGCAGTTGCTGTGGAAAACAGTTTGGTGGTTCCTCAAAAACTTAAACATAGAATTATCTTGAGAACAAACAATTCTACTCATCCACTCCAAAGGCTTTGAAAACAAGTACTCAAAGATAGCTGTACACAAATGTTTATAGCAGCACTATTCACAATGGCCAAAGGTGGAACCAACCCAAATGTCCATCAATGATGAATGGATAGTAAAATGTGATGTATCCATACAGTGGAATATTATTCAGCCATAAAAGGAATGAAGTGCTGTAACATGCTACAGTGTGGATGAATCTTGAAGATATTCTGCTAAGTGAAAGGAGTCTTTTTCTCTCTCTCCACCTCCTTCACTCCCCACTTGCCAGTGGGGCCCACCTACCACGTGGTAAGGGAACACAGGCCACATGCAGGGGCCACTTGTGGCTGCTCCTACGGATAGCAGCATTGACCACCAGATGTGTGAGAGAACGGGGATGGCCGAGGGGCATAGACCATCCCTGCCTGTGTGTGCTGCACTCGGATCTGGTGGACGTAGCACACATCATCGTTAAACCATGATGTTTGAGAAAGTTCGCTGTTCACCAAAGTTAACCAACATACAGCCCTCCTCTTCCCCCTTTTCTTCCCCAAATAACTGCTGGCTCCAGGACACTGACCAGCTTCCCCCATGTGCCTCTTGGCCCCCAATCCTCTCCTTTATTTAAAAAAAAATTTCTCTGTAAGACCTGCCTGAAGTGTCCTCTTGGAGCTGTGCAATTGCCTTGGGAAGAGAAAGGGAGAAACCTACATGATCCTGTGTCCCTCCCGGGCTCCAGGAGCCTTCAGAGCCAGGGACCATTGGCAGGAACCACACCAGATGTAGACATCACGAGATCTTCCCACCTGTTGGAGGTACTGTTCCCATGCCCAGCGCCAAGTGAGACACCAGGGCAGAGCAGAGCAGCTGGCTTGGGCCAGCCACACCCACAGGCTGCCCCTTCCACCTGGGAGGCCTACCTTTGTCCAGCACAGGGCCAAAGATGGCCAGGCTGTTGTTGATGGTGGTGCAGTTCCACCGGCGGCCACGGAACTGGTGCTGGCACTCTTCAATGCTGATCCTGACGCCCTCCGCCACGCTGGGCATAATCTCCACGTAGTTCCGGCAGAAGCGCAGCTGTTTCGGTACTAGGCCCGGGATACTGGCGCAGAGGATGGGCTGCGTGCCGAGGGACAAATACTGGGGCCCAACAGCCAGGGACCTAGGGAGAAGGGCAAGGAGGCCTGGTGAGTGGGAGAGCTGCCTGGAGGGAGCACAGGCAGCTCCACGGTGAGATGTGCTTGCACCCTGGAGGTGGCCTGTCCCTACAATGTACCCGAGATTTGGCGCAAGACCTTAAAATGTGCCTCTGGAGCGGTGGGAAGTAAATCAAGAAGGACGGAGGCTTGCTGCCCCGAAGAGGCGCTGCTGGTCCAGGGCAGGAGCAGTGGTAAGATGGGCACAGCAGCGGCCGAATCACACACCCGCTGTGTCAGCCGGAAAGAAATGAAAACATGTGTCCCAAGGAAGATGTGCTCAAAAGTACTCCCAGGGCTGTGATCATGAGCACAAACCTGGAAGCCGCTGCATGTGCAGCATGGGCACTTGGGTAACAGACAGCTTCTGCAGAGAGAAGCTCTGGGAGACAGAGGAGCGCCGTGCGTGGAGGAGGCCTGCCACAGGTGCCTGAGCTCCATCTCTCTGACAGAAGCCGCCCACACCATGGATGGGGACAGAAACCAGGGCGGTGGTTATGCACACAGTAGAATGGGCCTGACAGTGGCAGATAGAACATTTCTCTGGCTGCAGAACGGTCCCCACTACCCCGCAGATGCCTAAATTTTAACTAAGTACAGTGACATTGAAAGAGAGGAAACTTGGTTTCTCAGTTGTACCAGCCACATGTGGCTCAAAGCTACCATGGCGGAGGATTAGATATGGAACATTTCAGTTCCTGCAGAGAGTTGTACTAGACCACAGTGGACTTCAGTGACAGAGTGCTCTGCGTTTGATGCGGAGTTGATGACACATGTGTTTGTGTGTCAGAACTGATTGAACCATATCCATTTTACTGTAGTAATTACACATCGATTTCAAAACACCACCAGGTCCTCTTGGCAGGAGGAGGGAGAAAGAGCTTCTCCGGGCACATGATAAACAGTCCTGCCACCTGCGGACGTGTCTCCCTCCACAGCGGCTGGTGGCACTTGCAGGCAGAGCTCCGCATCTCTCCATCCCAGGGTGGGTGGTGCAGAGCGTGTAATCTTTTCCATCAACTGCTGATATCACAGAGGGTCTGCAGGGCCTCTGGGAAAGGGCTGCAAAGACCTTCAGGTTCTCAGGGGAGGCCCCAGATCCAGGAAGCCCTCTGGGTGGGTGGTTCTAGGGGACCAGCATCCAAGGCTTCTGAATGCACTGTTGCCAGGGATCTGCTGACCCTTCACTAACTCAGGCCATGGGCTGTGCACACGCTGTCCTCTTTCTCCTGAGGAAGCCCCCCTCCTTCCTCTGGACTGAGGGGTATGGGGCATCCCAGTCCCAGACCTAGAGCAGCCCCTGGGCTCTTGCCTATCTGGGAGCTTGCTAGCTGGGCTGCAGGCGAGAGGAGAAAGAGGACATGGTGGCTTCACTGATGCCTCGGTCAGAATTACTAGAGGCTCTTCCTCAGCACCTCCTCTCCCCTGGGGGCTGGACCACCCTGAGAAGAAGAGACAAAGCAACCACATATCCCCATGATGATACTGACATTTGGTAAGTTCTACTCTAAGTCTAACTTAGTTCCATGTAGCTTCCATGAGAGCCATTGGAAAAACAAACTTGCTCTCTGGAAGCACAAAGCAGATCCTACCATCTTTCTCACTCTGGTCTTCAGAGCCTTTACAGGCAAGCTGGCCCATGCCTTCCATGGCTCACTATTTCCTCACTGCACAGCCCTGCTAGGATCTGGATACCCCCCGCCCCTCACTCCTCTCACAGCCTGAAGCCCTGCACTCCTGCCACTGCAGCTTCCTCCCATGTCTCCTCTGTCCCCAACAAGGGGTCTTGTCTCACTCATCCCAGCTGCCGCACGGAGAAACTTCTCTGCCTGCGGAGCCCTGCTCCTTCGCCCTTGGCAGGCAACACGTATGCAGTTCCGCCTTATTAGTTAGCCAGGTGGAGAGTGGATGACTTCTCCCTGGAAGTCCTGAGTGCAGGGTCTCCCACATGTGATGTCCTCTCACCCCATGCTCTCCTGTCCAAACCCCTCAACAGCCTGTGTGTTTCCCCCATTCCTAGGCGTTCCCCCACCCTACAGACCCTGCGCATCTCTCAGGGTCAAACCTGTCTCTTTCAGGAGTGTCCACTCACTTTGTAGCCAGATGCCTTACCGAAGCCAGGCTTTCTTCCCATGGGTGCCTCCCCTTCTGGAGGGAGACCTGGTGCTTCCAGACTGGACTCCTAGCCTCTCAGGTCCGTCCCATGTCTCCACCCTGATATGCCAGAGTGCTCCCTGTCCTGTCCATTACCTGCTCGATGTCTTGATGAGTCACAAATTAGCCATGACCTTGTGCCAGACACCACAGGCCTCGCCTTACCCCCATCTCAGTCTGTGTCTCTGGTGTGGCATGCAGTGAGTGGGGGGGAGGTGCTGGCTCGTCCATTCACTCCTTGTGGAGCCCTGTTAGTGCTGGGCCAGGCCTCACTCACTCTCCCAGGTTTCTCTAATGGCTGCCTCATAGTCCCAGGACCCCAAACTTTCCAGAAAGGCCAGCCATCTGCTCTCATTCAACTGTTTGGTCTTTCCCCTCTGGGAAACTTCCTATAACCTGCACCTGGCTCTCCTGTACCTTGCCCACAAGCATGGCTCTGAGTGGGGCCTATGTGGGCTGCCTCCTCCATCTCTTGGGGACCCTGTGGCAGCCTGGTGCTTGCCTTCTGAGTGGACAAGATGGGGCCAAGTGGACAGATGGCAGGATGAGCAGAGAAGTTGGGCCTGGCCCGGTGCTCTGGCCTGGGGTGCGGTAGGTGGGCAGGGGAGGCAGGAGGGCAGAGGGCAGAGACAGTGTGTAGCTAGACTGCATGTCCCCGTCACTCTCGGCCACTCGGGCGTGGAGAGCCATGAGGAGCGAAGCCCAGACCCCGGTCCTGCTCACCACCCCCACTTCCTGTCCAGTCCACTCCAGCCCATTTTTGCATCACCCACCCACCAGATGGCCTTGTCCCGGCTCCAGGAACTGCACAGCCTATGTGGACGCTGTGTGTGGATGGCTCTGCCTGCCCCAGGCTGAAGTCAGCATCCATTTCCAAACCTTCATGCCCCACTCCTGATGAGAAGCAGGTGCTGGAGGCTCCATACTGATGTCTTGAGACCAAAATCCTTGTAGTGGCACATCCACTAGGCTGCATGCCCACCCCACTGGATCAGCAGCGCTGGAGAGGGTGCACCCTCGCCAGTGAGTGGGGAGAGGCAGGTGCTGAAGCCCGGGCACCCTTTGCTGGCTGGGTGTCCAGCGGGAGTGGTTGGGGAGGAGCCCTGTGGCTCAGGCCCCTCTAGTAGCTCCAGGGCTGACTCTCGTAGGGCCCATCTCTCACCAGGAGGAAAATGTACACAGCTTTTGAACATGCTTTCTGACTTGGAGACTCAGACAGACAGAGAAGAGGACTCTAACTTTCTGTCTTTGCCAATCTCAAGGTACTGGCCCCATGCCAGATGTGAGGCCAGGATGCATTGTGGGTGGGGGGGTACAGGAGGGGTGAGGTGCCCACTCCAGAGCCCCACAGCCCCACAGAGAGCCAAGCGCCTGCACCACCCTGGCCCTTCCCACCACACTTCCTGCCTGCGTGTCAGGTCCAGGGCAGGAAGAGTGGGCCCACCCTGCTTCCTTCATACCCCATGCCACTACTCTGGGAGATGCAGAGAGGGTCTCTCAGGTCCACAGCCTCTCCCCAGCTCATTCCTGGAGATGCTGAGTCAGCTCCCACCTGCCTCCTCCTGGCTCTCCTCTGGGCAGGCCCTGGCTCGTCACCTTCCCTAGCAAGGCCAGGGTGCCAGCGGCCGCCAGCCCAGATGCTGCTCCAGCTGCTCCAGCCTCCACCAACCCCAGCTGGATCCCTCTCCTACCCCATTAGTTTCTTGAATTGCTTCCAGAAAGGTTTCTCTGTCTAAGAGCCAGGTGGCCAAGGGGGCCTGGGCAATGCAGACTCTTCCTGAAAAGGCTGAAAGTGGGGCGCAGGGGTTTCCCTTTCTTATGGGGGCAGGGCCAGTGTTGAGCAGGAGAGGGGTAGGGAAGTGCCAAGGGGTCTAACTGGGCCACCAAATGTTGGTTGGGTCTTAAAGGACAAATTGGGTCATTAAAAAAATCATATAAGCCCTGGCTGGAGCGGTTCAGCGGATGGAGTGCCGGCCCTCAAAGCAAAAGGTCACCGATTTGATTCCCACTCAGGGCACATGCCTGGGTTTCGGGCCAGGTCCCCAGTAGGGGGGTCGAGAGAGGCAACCATGCATTGAAGTTTTTCTCCTTCTCTCTCTCCCTCCCTTCCCCTCTTTCTAAAAATAAAATCTTTAAAAATTAATTAGTTAATAAAGAAATCATATAAAAATTCCAAACATGTTCACTAACCTTATGTGGTGATCATTTTGCAACATGTACATGTATTTTATCAAATCATCATGTTGTACACCTGAACCTCACACAACGTCATGTGTCACCTGCATCTCAATAAAGCTGGGAAAGCATTCATACTGCACACACCCAGGACCCAGATTTTTAACTAAGGAGAAAGTAGACATCCCCGTTCAATCAGTACTTGGAAACCATGGTCTGTGGGTCCCTCCTGCCACACCCTTCCAGAAGGAAGTGGGGAACTCTGGGCTGGGGCTGGATGGGAGAGTGGGGAACAGCCTCCATCTGCAGAAGTGGCTGTAAGGGGCTCAGTCTCCTAGGACCTCTGTGTACTGGCCTCTCTGAGGGTCTTCCAAGGACTAGAGGCAGCACCAGGTGGGACAGGAGCAGGGAAAGGATACCCACGGAGACACTGGTGAAGTTGGCTAGGTGTGGCTGGTGGCACCGCGCAGGAGGGCTCTCTACTCTGAATGAATGTACTTGTTGCGCAAGACGTGAGTGTGAAGGGAAGTGGGTGCAGCATGGAATGGGAGGGTGGAACTCATTGTGAACCAAGAGGAGAAGACACAGTTGTGAGGAAGCAGCAGACCGACACGGAGTTGCAGCCACAGCACAAGGTTGTGATTCAGGAACAAGCGTGTCTCCTTGTTGAGCCAACACCAGGGTGGAAGGCACCAGGGCATTTTTTGATCTCTGCCCCGCCGTCATCTGAGATGAAAGTAGCTGCTTTCTCCTGGTGACACTGGCTCTGAAACTGCCTGCGCTGCAGCAGTTTGCCGCTGTGTTGGTAACTGAAGGCGAGCCCAATCTCAGCCAGTGGTGGGCGCAAATACAGATGTCATCCATCCCCTCTGCCCCAGGGGCTGGCCCTGAGGTTGCTCAGGGCATCTGCGGGCAACTGCATGTTGCGGGGGAGCAGCTCGTGGCTCCCCCTACCTCACTGCCCAGCAAGCCCAGACCCTACGTGTCCCTGAGTCCCCATCCTGTTGCCCAGACCTTGACAGACAGCAGATCCACTTGCTTCATCGGCAGAACCTATGGTGGATGTCGGATGTCAATCAGGGCCCCACTCACGCAGTTCTGGCAGCACTGCCTCCTCCTGCGGGTGAAGTCAGAGTCCCAAGGAGCTGCTGTGGCTCTGTGAGGGAGGGGCCACCTCTCAGGACCGGAAAGTGCCCCCCAGGATGGCCGACAGCGGCAAATATGTGGGGCTGGTCCCCTCACCACAAGGACCTGATTTGCCAGCTGTGTGAGGCTGGGAGCACTTCGATTTCGTGCTCATGAGATCTGGAGCAAGAAACCCAGACAAGCCCCAGAGCCTCTACCAGCAGAGCATCAGCTAATGAATGGGTGCTGCCTGAGGCACGAGCCTTGTAACTTGTCACAACAAGGAACGCACTTGTTGTGTTCCTGCAGCTGCTTCTGCTCACAGGCCCAAAAGGACAGACCCTCACGGGCTGCTGGGCCTTCCACGTGCAGCCTGAGGGTCCGTGCCAGTGCTGCCTTCGCCAGGCAGTTGTCAAGACCTTTAGCTAGCCCTTCCAGCTCCCTCTGCCAGCCTGCATCCCCAGGGCTGCCGCTCCCCACAGCTCCCCACGGCCCCTGCCCCGCCCGCTCTCTGAGGCTGGTTATTTCTTTCTTCCAAAGCTCTGGCACTGCTGAGGCCTCTGCCTGCAGTTGGCCACTGCTCAACCCCTTACCTGGCCCACCTGCCCTTCGCTATCACCTGTGTGGCCTTGGGCTCCGCCCTGCCCACTCTGTGACTTCCTTCAAACTGTAGAGGTGGTGCCCAGGACCCTCTGGACTGCGAGGCCGTGGCTCAGAGGAAGACACTGGCCAGCAGACAGCTGCCTTCTCACTGTGTTCTCACATGGCAGACAGAGAACGAGCTCATGTCTCCCTGTTCTTATAAGGACACTGGCCCGACCGTGGGGGCTCCACCTCCTAACGCCTCACATTGTAGGTCAGAGCTTCAATGCGGGAATTTGGAGGACATAGACAAGGAGTCCGTGACAATGAGTAAGATGCACATCAAATCAGTAAACAAAACCCACTGGCTACCGCTAAACCGGCACGTCCCATTTCCATCACGGAACCTTGGGGGGACAGCTGAGGCAGCCCCTGCCTGTGCTCAGGCTGGTCAATTCTGTCTTCAGCCAGGGCACCCTCTGTGCCGACACACTACATGTCTGCATGAGAGCGAGGTCCTGCCGGGTGGCCCCTGACCGGCCAGCATGCGCACCACAAGACCTGCCAGAAACTTGAGTTCCCCAAACCTGCTGGGTCAGAAACACAGCCTGGGAAAGGGGTTCTGGTTCTGGGTCCCTGAGGGTGTGTCCAGCTCTGAGTCCTGGGGCTGCAAAACCTCCCTGCTGGTGAAGAGACCCCAAGGCCTCTTTAAGTCCATACTCTTGGGTATGACAGCCAGGGTTCCCCTCTGGTTTCTGCTTCTGAACCACAAGGCTTCTGGAGACAACCAATGCTACCTTTGAGAACGTGGGTTCAGTTCGACCTAGGAGGACATGTCTGATCCAGGGCAGGAGTGGGGCCAGACATGAAGCCCTATGGACCCATCCACCTCCCTGGCACAGCCACGTGCCTCCCTCCAGCCCAGCGGTGCTGGAGCCAGAGATGAACAGGTCACTGGGGCCGGGCCCACATGTCCCCTCAGAGACACCAACAGGAGGAGGAAGCATCAGTGGTGACTGTTCCAGGAGCCATGTGGCAGGAAGGATGATGCCTGTCCACAAGGGATAGCCTGCTCTCCAGCTGGAGGGATAAACTGGAGTCTCCATGCAGCATTAACGAGAGGGGTTCTCAGGAGGGGCCTTAGTTTGGACCCAGCCTCATTGACCTCAGAGCCCAGGCTGAGTTCTTACCTGGAGTCTGGGTGGCGGGTTAGTCCTCCAGTCTCCCCTGGGGTCCAAATGGGGATGGGAGAGGCCTGGCTCAGGGGCCGCTCACAGGAGAAATGGCTGAGTCCATGTGAGCACAGCCTTGGCATCTGAAATCCCATACCCCTCTTTTAGCCCAGATCACAGCCAGGACCTGACCCTGCCTCAGGGACACAATGCATTCCCCCCTCCTCAGAGCCATTGCCACTGGAGGACATTCCAGCCAACAGCCACTTGGAGGCTGCCAGCCCTGCCCTGGTGGCCCCTGGGATTGTGACCTTGGGGAGCCACAGGAGCACGAGGGCCCTGCTCGCCCAAGGAGAGGTCGAGAAGCTGCCTGCCCTCACTTCACACACTTTCTCGATCCACCCTGGCCACATGACTCACCCGTGAGGAGGCCTGCATTTCCCTCCCTCTGCCAATCCCGGGATGCAGGATGGCATTCCAGGAGCACCCACATCCCACAGAGAGGCTACAACTTTTAACTGCCCAGCTGGACATCACACCCCAACGTCCCACAGGCCTCTCAAAATCAGAGTCCCACACTGAATGCGCCCCCAGACAGTTCTTTCCCTCCCTGGGCTCTGAGCCTTTACCCTGGACCTCAGCTCAGGAGAGACCCTCCCTGTAGAGGGGCCAACGGTCAGACAGAGCACACCCACGCCACGGGCCTGAGTCACTGCCGGCATCATCACTGAGAAAGTCCCCAAGATTCAGAAAATGCTTAACAGACAAGGTAAGCCTTACAGTGCAGGACACTAACAGCTCTGCATGGTGCTTTAACCACGAGTGAAATGAAAAGAGCCCACAGTTTTAAGTCTGTGAGATGACAGACTTTTTTCCAAGATGAGGAGTCAACTTCAGCCCAGAACACACCACATGCAAAGTGGCCCCTAGGCTTGGTTCCAGCAGTGTTGGGGCCACACGCACCATGCCTGCCACTAGCCCTGATGTCCTTCCTCCTCCCTTGCTCACTGCTGTTGAGGACGACACTGCTGAGAGGCTGGGTGCCTTGTCAGACTGTCTTGCTTGGAGTAGAGGTGGCTCTGATGTGACATGCATGGGAACAGGCCACTGGAACCCAGTCTGGCTGATGTCCTTCACCATGTAGATTTTACTGTAATTTTGTGGTGAGGCCAGAGGACGGAAGAGGCTCTGGGCAGAGCATGGATTTCCAGTTAGAGGGGCTGGCCCTGTGCACCATCCAGGTGGGTCTACATCGGGGGCAGAATCTCAGTTTTCTTGAATCCTGGCCGTGAGCATTTTGTCGGGGGGGGGGGGGGGAGTCTGTGCTCAGGGGCTCGGCTGAGCCTGGAAGGCAGGATGTGGGCACCAGCTCTGCTGTTATTCTCAGGTTTACTTGTTTTTGCCTTTTTTCTTTTGGGCCTTAGTTTCCCCCTCTCTCTCAGGAGGCAGGGGCCACACTCTATCTGAGGCTCCCAGAGCAAGGTGAGCAGAGGGGAGGTAGGTCCTTTGCACCTTGGCAGCCCTGGGCACATTCCACCCCATGTCATCAGGCCACCTCTCCCAGGAAGCTCTCTATGCCCCAGCCCTGTCATCTGCCTTCTCGTCCTGCCAAAGCTCACTGCCACTTCCCACACATCCTGCCACATCTGGGCCATGAAGTGCCTTTCCCAGGGGGCAAAGCCTTGTCTTCTCTTGTCCTTCAAGGTCATAGCGCTCTGCCAAGGCCCTGGGGGAGTGAGGAGGTCCTGGGCTTCTGCTGCCCACCCTGCAGGGTCTCTGGCTTGGAGGGTACTGGTTTGGGCAAGTGGTGTCCCCCGTGATGATGCATGAGGCCTCCAGAGCACCTGTCCTGGTCGGAATCGCTATCTGCTAAGATCAGAGCCTCTCCTCGGGAGGAATGAGATTCCTGTCCTGAGATCTGAAGCCCTAAGTGAGGGCTGCTCCCCCTAAGGGTGGATGGCGACCCAGCTTAACGGGTGGACTCTACTCCTTTGGGCGGAGCTGTCCAAGAGCCATGAGGAACCGAGGCTCCCCCATTGGTGCAGACCTGCCCCAATAACCTCTAGATTCTGCCCACCAAGGGAACCCCAGGAAAGGCAGCATGCCTCCCCTCTCTCTTTCACTTGGAAGACCCCTCCCCAGGAGCCTGAGCACCTTCTCCATGGGGAGGGCCAATGGGAGAGGGGTCCCAGGACCCACCTTTCCCTGCCCAGTGCATGACCCTGCCTGTAGCCCTCCCAGCACCCCCAACCCACCAGGCCAGCAGGCATTACTGACACATACTTTGAGCAAGTCCCAGCAGGTGGGCAGAAGCTCGCGTGCCCGCGGCCAAGCATTTGCCCGCTTCCCTGGGCGGCGGCAGCACGTTTTGTCTGGGAAGGAATGTGGAAGTGCCAAAGCGTGAAACACCTCCAGGGTGTCACCTGTGGAGGCTTGGAGGGAGACCGAGGCAGTGCTCCCCGATGAGTCATGGGCACCAAGCCCAAGAGCAGGGAACTCAGAGGGAGATTGTGAGAACATTCAGCTATGTCCTCATGTCCCCCAGCTCAGGCCACTTCATACAGCTTCTGTTTTTTTATAGGAAAGATTCCATTGGTTCATTCACTCATTTATTTGTTCATTCAGCAAAATCTTACCAGAATTTTCAGAGGGAAAATGGCTGAGAAGGGAGGAAGAAAGAGTCCCCTCGTACGATTTCACAGCACATGATGCAGGGACAGTCCTGTGCCAGTTCTACAAAGGGAGGGACAGAGTGGACTGGGAGCAGGCCGCCAGGCTGGGTCTGTTTCCCCACAACCTGCGACCGGTCCGGTCCTTGTCCAACCCAGCACGGGTGCGCCAGGCAGGGCTGTCCCTGCTGTTTGTGCCAAGGTGTCTCCGCAAGGCCCGCCCAGCACGGTGCATGTCTGACAGCAGCTGCTGAGCAGACATGCTGCCCACACGGCGGACTGCACCTGGTGGAGTTCAGGGGCATTACCAGGACTGTCAGTGGCAGTGGTGGAACCCAGATGTCCAGGGACCCACACTGCAGCAGGCTGTCCCTTTCCGCACCTTCGGGGCAGCCGACCACCCCCAAGCACCAGGATTGGCACTGCTCTCAGACCCAGGGGGTTTTTCTACCCAGAGCAAAAACCCACTTCCTGGTTGCCTGTAGCCTCTGACCCCCACCTCTCACACACGGCACAGCAGTGTGGGCTCCTGACACTTTGCAGTCCTCCAACCACACTTCACAAGGGCAAATACAAGGCCTCATATTTGATTCAAAAATTCAAATGCAGTGCTGTGTGGAGAAGTAAAAGGGCAGCGGTCCCCTGGGCTGCCTGCTGCAGGGGGCTCTGGGCTCAAGGCACACATAGGTAGGTGCTTTCGAAACTCGCTAGAGAACAGCCTGCACTTGGAGTCATTTAGAATCTTCTCACCCATTATAAAATACCCAAACCTACAGCAGTGCAGGCACTGCTGGGACATCCCCGTGCACGTACTTTCAATTTCTGTTCTTATCTCTTCACGGACAACCTGCGGACCACACTCTACATGTAACTGATAGATGCTTGGACAGGCAGCACACCCCAGCCCTGCTTTCCTGTCCTGGGTCACAAATGTGGCACAGGACCCATTGCCTGCCATCCTGCAGGTTGGAGACTTGCCCGGGGCCCACTGTGAAGAGTGTGATTTGAGTGATTCGCAGTCCCTCTGAGACTGCTCCTCCTGGATGTATGTATCCTGTTCTCCTGCCACAAAGCATTCTAGCAGGTTTATGCAAATAAAACAAAAAATCACTCCATAAAAAGTGATAACAAGCCTGGCAAAATGGAGGGCAACCGCTCGGAGAAAAGCTGCTACACCCAGACCCCAGATAGAGGCCTGTGTGTTTGGGTGTCTAAGTCAGAAGGATGGATATGAATGTGAGTGAACCGCACTGGGCTTGTGAAGGATTGAGATGAGGAAGATATGACTTGGCACTTGTGTGAGCCAGTGTTCTGACCATACAGATTTTACTTGTGGCCATTTCTGACGTTGCCCCTGAGTAAAAGGATGCCCGTTGATGGTTCTGTGGGGGAATGCTGTTCCCAGGATCCCAAGACCCTACACCAGTTGGGGGTCAGCTGGTGTCTGGATTTCTCTAGTTTTATAGGCTAGCTACTACCATCGCTGGCCTTAGGGGTGCACGGAGCGGCGGGTGGGGGAATGAAGAGAGAGATAGACCAACAGACAGAGCCAGAGAGAAAGAAACACAGGGAGACAAGGACAGAGATGTGCTACCTACTGCCATCATCATCCCCACGGTGGCAGAGAGAGAAACAAAGGCAGGGACACAGGGCAGAGGGAAAGGGAAGAAGTGGAGAGAGGCAGCAGGCAGGGCCGCCCTGGGCAGGCACACGGGGTGCAGTTCACAGAGGCAGGGTGGCTCGGGAAGTCTTGCCCACTGGGCCCTGCCTGTCTGAGAAGCTTCAGAGCCTTGCTCAGCCCTCCTCCGGCTCTTCTTTCCGCTCCTCCTGCTCCTGCTCCTCCTCCTCAATCATGCTCTGAGGTTGAGGATCCTGGGCAGTACCTCTAGAACTCTCCTTCACCTGCTCCTTAACTCAACACACACCTTCACCCTACAAACAGTGGGCCCCCCTGAGGGAAGCCTATGCCCCACTCCCAGACTGAGAAGACCCTGTGTTCCAGGAGCCTGTGGGGCCAGCAGGAGAGAGGTCCATCACAGAGGAGGTTCTGGGGGGTGGTCAGAAGGAGAGACAGGGCTGGGCACACACTCTCAGCTGGTGACCGCATGCCCAAGAGTGTGAATGGGCCTGGCAGGGTCTGGTGAGGAGGGTGGGGAGGCCAGGGGAGGAGGGGAGGCAGGAGAACATCTCAGGCCTCTGAGCTGGCCCCGCAGTGGTAGAAGTCCGGTTTCAGTCTCACACTGCCCTGCTCAGCTGGCTGGGGCAACATCTGACCCAGGGCATGGCCTCTGTGCCGGGAAGTCTGGGGTCCAGTAGGGACTGGTGAGGGGCAAAGCAGCAGGAAGGGGGTCTCTACAGGCAAAGGGGGGCAGACTCTCCACGTGGATGCAGCCAGTGCAGTAATCCTGGGCAGCGGGTGTGGGACTGGCTCGGAGGGCGAGGGTGGAGGCTGAAGAGGGCCTCTGGGGCCCCGGCTATACTACTGGAGGAGGGGAATGGGGGGGTTACAAAACGCCAGTGCCCAGACAGGGGAAGTGGCAGGAAGGTGCCCAAAGCACAACAGGGAACATGCCCACTGGGGCTGCTCTCTACAGGGTCCGTGCCACCTAGACTCTGGCACCCGTCCTGTGTCCCAGGGGCCTTCCACCTTACTGATTCTATAGGCAAGCAGCCTGGTGAAGGGGTGCTGGCCACGGGGTCAGGTGCCATGGCTGCGTCCCTGCTCCAGGCCTCCACCTCCACCTCTCACACAGGAACACATGCTCCTAGAGGTCTCTGCAGCTCTCAAGGTCCTGGTCTGAGGGCTGTTTTGCTTTACCACACTTTGAGATGATCCTGAGGGGCCTGCGGCCCTTCAAATTCCTCCAGCAGCACCAACTCCTCCTCTCCCTCCACCCTCCCACCAAGAGCCACACCAACTTCAAAAGCCTAATTACTCCTGATTTGGGCTGTTTCCTGGTGGTTTTTCAGGTGAGAAAGTCCCCATCCCTTTCACTTTTATATGTGAGCTGCAGGGGTGGGGTGAGAAGGGATGGGACAGTGGCTTCCTTTTGGGGAAGGAGGTTGAAACTGAATAGCCAATTAGGGAGACTGGGCATGAAGGTGAGAAATTATAAAGGGAGGATCCCCCAGACCCCTTGGCAGGGGAGGGTGGGCAGGAGAAGGGAGGTACCACCTGTGGGGAGTGAAGATAGAGGCTGTCCCTGCTGTGAACCCTCATCTTTCCGTGAGCCCTTCTCTCTGTTCTGCCTGTGTGCCCTGTGGACACAGTGTCCCTCCTGTGTCCAGCTGGCCTAGGGGCAGAGAGGGAGGGGTGGGAATCGTGTGCCCCCAGGAGCCCTGAGGTTTCATCCACCAAACACGCTTCTTTTCAGGAAATGGAGAATCACCGAGTGTGCAGGCAAAGTGGGGTTTCATAGCACCCCTACCTTTTGGGGCCACAGGCTGTCCTAGGCTTTTGTTTGGGCAGGTGCCAAGTGGTAGCTTCTAGGGAGAGGACCCCTCCTTCATCTGGAGAAGGCGGGTCAGGGTCCATTCTGACCGAACACATATGGCCCAAGTGAAAACGCTGTACTGTGAGGGGCAAGGCCAGGGTCCCCGGGGCCAACAGGACAAAGCTCTCACTGCCCGGGGCCGCCAGGAGGCTGGTGACAGGGCTCTTTATGGGAGGAGCGCGGGGGCGAAGGCGCTTCCTCCAGCGCCCAGGAATGCGGCGGCGGTTCTAATTAGAAGCCAGCGCGGGAGCTGGCGGCCACGGGGCCCTCTGGACGCGCTCCCCAGCTCCCCCCGTGGCTGGCGAAGCGAGCATCTGGGTCCGCGAGTCATAGGCATGCCCGCCGCAGCCCGTGCTGGGGGAGCGACTGGGCCTGCAGGTGCCACGAGGGTGCGGGCCGCGCGGGGGTCCCCGAAGCCCATTCCCGCAGTTCCGGGCCTCTCCCAGGTCCCAGACCCGCCGCAGCCATCCTCGTGCCACACCCCGCCCCGCCCCGACTGGCTGCGCCTGGACCCTAGTCCCCGCCCTGGGCGCCCCCGCTCTTGAACCATTTCGAAGAGAAAAATTATTATCGGATTAGATGTACTTGGGCTCGCTGGGTCTCCCCCTTCCCTTCGGCGTAATTATTATAATTCCACCAAGCCGTCGGAGAGTGCTCCTGGGAGTGTGGGTGCAGCATGCGCAAGTGTGTGGGGAGGCTTCTCTCCAACTCTAGGTCCTCTCCAGCGGCGCGCCCGGCCCCTGCGCTCCCGCTCTCCCCGCAGGGAGGCCTGGGGTGACCGTGGCCTGTGGAGGAGCTGCCTAATCAGACGCCACGAGGGAGGGTAATCCCGACCCTCCTCCCCCAATCTGTGCAGTCGACCCTCGGGATCCCTCCTTCGGGCTGTCTGAGCTTCCACTGCCAGGTGTAGGAGGTCTGACTGGAATGCACCTTGTCTGGGGCAGAGGAGAGAGCGCCCCAGCCTTCTCGGCAGCGGGTCCCCGGGCCTCTCCCTCCGGGAGCCTCAGACTCGATGCGCGCTCCCTCCGTACCTCTCAGCAGTTCCTCACCGCCATCGAGGTCCAGGCAGTGGGCTCGCAGAGAGGGTCCCTCGGGGACACCCTCGCCTGGACAGCGTCGGAGGCGCGGAGGGCCTGGCGCTGGCCCCACCGTGCACGCCGCTCCCGGCCGGTCCCCACGGCTGTCTTTACGTAACTGCGCTGCCCCGAGCTGTTCGGTCTTGTCTCAACGACTTTGTTTTAAGGTGTGTGTGTGTGTGTGTGTGTGTGTGTGTAAAGCACCATCCCTGAGGAAAATCTCTGGCGAATCTCTCTCCCTGCTCGCCCTCCCGGCTTCCCTTGGCCTCAAGCTGCCAGACGTTCGTGACATCTGTGTGGACCCTCTTCCAGCCTCTCCCCAGCCCGCTGTTCGTCCCGTCTGGGGCCGGGGCCCCTCTGGGCCCGGGGATCGATGTCCCCGGAAGCTCTGCCACCCTCATCCCAGCCCCAGCCCGAACCGGTTGAAAGTGGCGGCCAAGGGAAACAACCCGCCCGCGGCCCGCGGAGTCCCAGGGGTAGGGCGTGGGCTCCAGGCCACCGCGATCCCTGCCCGAGGGGACGGCGGCTACAGACGCGCAGAGGCGAACGCGAGGAAGGCTCACTCACCACCAGATCGGATAGCTGCCCAGCGCCTGCTTCAGGCCGTGGAGGAATAAGAAGTACACGAGCGGGGCCATCGCCAGGCGAGAGAGCGCGGGCGCCGGGCGGGCCGGGGCCCTGGGAGCTAGCGAGTGGCGGCGCTGGGCCCTTCTGCGGCCTCGGGGTGCGCGGAGAGCGCGGGTGTTCGCGGGTGTGCGGGCTCCGAGGGCGGCGCTGCGCCAGGTGGGCCGGCGGCCGGGCGGCGGGCCCGGGCCCGAGGCGGCGCGGGACGGCGGGGGCGGGGCAGCGCCGCAGGGGGCGCCCGCCGGGGCCTTGGCCGGGGCGGGGCAGGGAGGGCCGGGCAGGGGGCGGGCGGGGCCCTGGGAGCTGGCCTGACAGAGGCGCCGGCCCCTCGGAAGGCCGCAGGATGCCCGGGGTGCGCTGGGTGCGCAGAATGTTCAGGTTTGCTGTCAGATGGAGGGACCACAGGCGGCCGACCGGGAACCTGGACGGCTTGGTCGGCAGTAATCAATCCCTCTCCGAACTCCCCGGCCGCGCCTTGCGTTTGGAGCCCCGCGCGCCCTGTGGACACCGTGGGACGCGCCGTCCTTCTTTCGCTCCTGCTTCTTCTGTGTCGCGCGCTCTGCCCTCATGGTGACCAGGCTGCCGCATCTTTCCATCCATCTCCTTGCCAGGAGCTGGGGTAGTGGGTTAGTTTGCCTAAGCCGGCTCCTAGAGCCGCGCCTTGCCGGTCCACTGGGATCCGGGGTTCCAGAGCAGCTCGGCAGACAGAAATCAGAGGCTTTGGGGACCACCTGCCGCGGGGACAGCTGCTGGGCGAGCTCCCAGGTGCAGCCACGTATCTGTAAGTTAGGAGTGGGAAACAGGTAGTGACGCCGTCACTCTCTCCCCACACCCCACAGGGGAAGAACGCTGAAACCCCTGGTGTTTCGAGCCCCGCGCCTCCCCCTCCCCCAGTGCAGGGACCTTAGCTCTGGGACCTCCGACCACTGGGTCTGCCAGGGCTGTCCGTTTTTTGTTTGTTTGTTTGTTTATTTTTTAACCCGGAAGGGATTTCTGACAACTGAGGTAAACCTTACGATTCAGCTGAAGGGGAAAGGAAGACCAGAAAGGGAAAGTGACTTACCCAAGGTCTCCGGGAGTGGCTCTCCAGCTCTCCAGCTTTCAGTCCACAGTGAGCTGTCTGCAAATTCGTCTGTAGCCCAGGGAGACAGAGAGGCTTTTACTTGGGGAGGGGAGACACTCCCAATTTTCCCTGGCACACATGACAATAACAGGCAAGAGGCCTGTACCCATGGGAGACTGGTCAGTCTCAATTATGCTGTGAGGAGAACAGAGCAGGAAATCCTGTTGTCATTGGGGGACTTGGGGCAGGGGAGCAGAACTGCGGCCAGAAATCCTAAGCTGAGGTTCTCTCCTGATTCTCTTTTCCTGGAGCCACTGCTCCCCGCCCCCTCTGAGCTGTGTGGCACTGCACAGTGAGGTCTGCAGAGTGTGGGGCCACACCATGGGGCCCCACCATGAGGCCCCAGCGCAGGGGGTAGCTTGGTGTCCCTCCAGATTCAGTGTTGGCTGAAGACCCAGCGGCAGCACTCCACAGCATGCTGCCCCATTTGCAAAGGTGGCCTGGGGGCCTGTGGATGCTGGCCCCTGGATCACCTCGTGACTCGCCCTGGGAGCCCTTTCTCCTGTGGGGCAGAGCCATTGTGTTTCAAGGAAAGCTCTCTTCCCTTCACCGGCCTTGGGATCCAGTTATGTCTACGCATGCCCAGCCCTCCACCCCTCCTCTGAGTCATGGCATGCCCCCCACCCCCAGAGGGAAGGAGGGATGAATTCTGTAATGAGGTGGGTGGGCAGGAGGAAGCTAGATGGTACTCCTCTGGACTTCCCCTCTCTCTCAGAGAAAACTCCACCCAATTATGGAATTACTGGGGACCTGGGCTGTGGGAGTGGGGTGGGGGCCACGCTGCAGCTCCCACCCCTGCCTTCCCAGCTGTTTGGCCTGCCTGGATTAGAGCTGTGATGGAGAGCTCCCCCTCCCCCCCCACGAGACTGCTGGATCCACACACACAGGGGTGGCCGTCCTGCTGGGATGGGTGCAGGTGGGTCTTGTCTCTTCAGCTCTCCAGCCCCTCACCTGCCAGGCCCCTCTCGGCTGGTTCCCTTGGCTGCTCCCTTCTCCTGCCTGGTCCTTGTCCTCTGCAAGGCTAGGTGGTGGGGAGGGAAGAGAGAAAGTGAAAGGTGAGCCCTGTCACACCCAAGTGAAGGCTCCCTGATCTGGAGAGTTCCCTGAGGACCTGCACCCAGGGAGCTGCAGCCAGGGCAAGCTCTTTCTTCACCCCATTTTCTAGGAGCCATCAAAGCCTTTGAATCTGTTTCCTGCAAGCCCAGGAGCATGGGACAAGGCCACCTGGGGCTGGTGTGGAGAGGGACGTAGGTGCAGGAAAGGGAGGTTTCCACTAAGTTGGGTGGTGAGGTTCTCTCCTGCTCCTTTACTTTCAGCTGGAAATTCTGCACCTTAACTGGAAGAGAGACCCCCCCTCCCCCCCCCACACACATCTGCTTGTGCCCCTTCTTGCCTGGCCCTGGTGGTCCCACATGGCCCCCTCCAGGACAAAACTGCTGAAGGTGAGGTCCTTCCTGGCAGCGCCCTCTGCTGTCAACCAGAGGGAGTTTCCCTGACCCAACCAGGGCCACACATCTGACTCCACAGCATTCCCCCTTTGAGGATGACTTCTATGGAAGGGTCTTGTTTTTTCCCCTTAGGGGCCGCTTTCCTTCCAGAATAAGTCCTCAGGGAAAACAGATTTGGTCCCAGGGGCTCTGGGAGGCCCCTGCTGGGGCCAGGAGTGGAGGCAAGGACCTGATGTGGGGGCAAGACCTGATGGGAGGGCAGTTGCATTCTGAGGTGATGAGCTCCCTGTCTGCAGAGGCATTTAAATCCTTCATGACAGGTTCCAAGAGGAATTTTGTAGTGGTACTTTCAGTATTGGGGAAGGGGACGCTAGACTTTCAGACACTAACTGTCTGATCATTCACTTCCTTCTTTGCAAAAAGAAGTTGGAGAGGCAGGAAAGAATATGGGCAACCAGGGGCTGGAGGTGGGAAGCCAATGGCTATGCCCTCAGGGGGACCAAGTGTAGACAGGATGGGAGTCTCAGGTCAGAAGTGGGAGTGTTCTTCCTGCTCCTTCTGGAAGCTTCCCTCACCTGCCGTGTGCACGAGTGTGTCTCACTTGGGGGCACCTGTGCCTCAGGGGTGGACCTTTGCACTGACAGACAGAGGGCCCAGACTCTCTGTCCATGCTCAGTCATCTTTCCAGAGCGCCCCAGGCCAAAAGACATGTCCGACAGTATTATTTAGCAAGTAATTAGGACCCAAACCATAATGATTAGTAGTTCTTTAAAAAAAATTACAAAAGTGAAAAGAAAAAAATACTATTTTTATTTCATTCACGTGCAACTACAGCTACTTGCTGATGGGAAGCTGTGCCCGCAGTTGGCAAGGACGCCTCACTTTCTGTCCCCATGGATTTTCATTGGTACTTGCTTTTTATCACAGCATCAGCCAGAAAGCCAGCCTCGTAGAGATATAATAACTTCCAAAGGAATGTGGCACATCCCAGCTGAAATGTGGCTACCTGGAGCCCCTAGGTGTCTTCCTAGCAGATGATGATATTGCTCTGTCTCCCTTGAGTGGCAGTACCCTGGGGGTTTGCTGCAGTGCCCTGGGTGCTTTGGCACCCAGTTTGGAAACCATGGCTACAATGCAAATAGCTGGGAATGGCCCCCAGATGCACGGTCCATCTCAGCTTCTCTGCCTCCCCGGTCCTCCACTGACCTCAGATGTACCTCTTGGTGTGCCCTGCTGCATATCTATCTAATCTGGCTGTGTATTCCTGGATCATTCCATTGGCCCATATCCCTTTTTCTTAGTTTGTGGGCATATTGTGTTTTAAGAGTCTTTCCTCTCTAGCCCTGGCTGGTGTGGCTCGGTGGATTGAGTGCTGGCCTGCAAACCAAAGGATCACTGGTTCGATTCCCAGTCAGGACACATGCCTGGGTTGTGAGCTGGGCCCCCAGTAGGGGGCGCTCGAGAGGCAACCACACATTGATGTGTCTCTTTCTCCCTCCCTTCCCCTTTCTCTAAAAATAAATTAAAAACAAACCAAAAACAAGTCATTCCTCTCCAGCCCAAAGCCCTGGCCAGATTTTTGGCTCTCCAGGTTTTCCTTGCAAAATCAGGCTGTTGATCAGATCACTTCTCCAAGCCCCTTGAGACAGTGACAACACATGCTCTAGGTTCCAGGCTTTGCCCGACACCGTGGTCCCTGATCTCACTCAGAGCCCTGAGAGCATCTGTTTCCGTGTTTCAGGTGGGCAGAGGTTGCCCACATCCCCAGAGGGTGGTAAGGTAGTATGGGTCTCGGTCTCTGTGGATCATGGGTTTCCCATGAGAGCCAGTCATTCCAATATATGGATACTGGAAGTGGAACTCAAAGTTCTGAGGCCCTGTGGTGGAAGACCCTTCCACCAGGGAAGAGCCTGGTGGAGAAAAGCCAGGGCCAGGGTGCATGGGTGGGGTGGGTGCTTGTGCACTTATCTTTTTGCCCCATGGATGGAGAGTGCGGCCTCTTTCACAGCTGCTGCATAATTTTTTATTTTTTTCAAGGTTTTATTTTAATTTTAGAGAGCAGGGAAGGGTAAGAGAAAGAAAGGGAGAGAAACATCACTGTGTGGTTGCCGTTCACACATCCCCTGCTGGGACCTGGCCTGCAACAGAGGCGTGTGCCCTGACTAGGAATGGAATTGGCAACCTTTTCTTCTCAGTCCAGCACTGTATCCACTGAGCCACACCAGCCAGGGCTCGTGGTTGCTACTTCTAACTGCCCCTGAGAACTCCATTTTGATTTTGATAGGAAGTTCTGACTAGACTCCATGGAGGCTGGACCCTTAGGTCAGCCTTTCCTTGAATGAGAGTGCAGACTCAGGGCGAGCGGCAGAGGGGGAGGGGCGAATGGGTGAGAACTCTGTTTCTGGACCCCACCCCCCAGAGACCCTCCATACCTTTCAGAACATCCACCCTGAGTCAACACACACCAAGCCTGTGCCTCTGGATGTCATGTGGGAGGCTGTCATCCATGGCTAGTGGAACAAACACCCCCAGAACAGCCTTAGCTCAAGTAGCTTCCTGTTGGCATGACCTCCCATTCCCAGGCTGCAGGTAGTGCAGCCATCAGAACTCCACGTCGCTGATTCCCAGAGCAGTGAGTGAGCGTTTGAAGCATAGGAAAATGGAATTTGGGGATAAAAACCAGCACCGTGGAGTTCTTGGACCCCAGACTCTCATCACCGCGGTTAGGACTATAGATTAGTTTTCTGGCGTCTCGGCTTCCTGGGGGCTTGGAATCTTGGCTCTGTGGACTTACTTGCTTGCCTATAAAATGAGGTTGTTAGTCAGATTTCTGTCTAATGTGCTATTTTCCTGTGATGGCCAGATGGGGTCATTAGTGTTTGAGTAGTCACTTGTGAAGTTTCATTTCTGGGCCTACATCGCCACCACATGGAGTGAGGCAGCAGAATGGACAGAACGCCTGGGGCCATATTGAGGTCCCTCACTGGTAGGCAGTGCCCATCTGGGCTGGCTGTGGGTGGAGAGAACCTCAGTTTCTCCTCAGCTCTCAGTCTTCCTGTGGCTGCTCCTCTTGGTAACAGGACAGCCAGTCATGGAGGCTCTACCTAACTCGTGATGGGTAATCCACTTGATCCTGAGAACACTCGAGACACCTATCATCCTTGGGGCATGAGTCAGAGCTGAGGCCTAGAAGGGCTGAGTATGAGGTTCACGTGGCCAGTGTGCAGAGGGTTAGGGCTGGAGTCTAGGTGGATCCCTGGTGGTATCCTCACTGCTCCGTCACCCAGATTCCCAACTGGACGCCTCTCTCCTTTGGTGCACCGTGCCCCCAGTGTCACCTTTGGAGCCTCCTTCAGTGATGGTGGGGGACACATGCATCTGTCAGTTTCCATCTCCCCAGGTTGAGGGAGACCGGGATGTCACTCCTCCACATCTCTATGTTGGGCTCTGTGGGCCAGGATGGGTGAAGCCTTGTCCTGGGAGGGTGTGAGCAGAGTCAGGCAGAGGCCCCAATGCTGTCCAGGTCTCCACTGGCCACTCCCTTCCTCTTTTGCTGCCCTCTGGCTCCAATAACACTTGACGATGTTTCCTCTGGGGCCACCATCTCCTTGGCGGGACACATCCTTTTCCTACCTGCTTTCAGGGCCTCCCCACCCAGTATCCCTGTCTCCCCACACCCTCAAAACCCAGCCTGGTGTCCTGCCAGCAATGTCTTTCACTTCCTTCTGTAATTCCAGTGCATCCCCTGCCTTCTCTCTCAGTAAACTCCCTCCTTTTCATCTCATTGAGGGAGATCAAGACCATCTGCTTCCCCATTACAACCTGCAGTGGGACCTCCATCTCCTGCCTCAGAGGATGAGAATTACACCAGCCCAGGGCACCAGCTGGTCCAGAGGGTTTAGCAAAGCATTTGTTTTCATTTTTTCCAGGATCAGTGACCATCCCTCTCTCTCCTAAATTTTCTGTCTGTCCTACACCAGCTACTTCCTCTTAGTCTGGAAGCTAGATGCTATTATAAATTCTTTCAATTTCCATCATCTGCTGCTAGTACCTAAAAATACCATCAATTTTAGAAATTGATCTTGTAGCCTTCCCAAACTCATTTGTTAGTTTTTTCCAACATAGATTATGTAGGATTTATTGCATAGACAATTGTGACAGTTTTACATTTTCCTTTCAATTCTAGACCCATTTCACTTCTTTTTCTTGCTTTATGGCATCGGCTAAAAACTCCAAGATAGTGTTGAATGAAAGTGGTGAGAGTGAATATCCTTGCTTTGTCCTTGATGCTGGGGACAGACATGCAATGTTTCACTTAAGCATGATGTCAGTGGTAGGTTTTCCACAGATGCCTTTTATCAAGTTGAGGAAATTCCCCTGTATTTCTAGATTGCTGAGAGTTTTTATCCAAATGTCAGCATTTGTCAAGTGATTTTTCTCCATCTATTGAGGCAATAATATGTTTTTTATTATGTTAGTCAGTTAATGTACTGAATTCTATTAATTGATGATCAAATAGCAAACCAACCTTGCATTCTGGGATAAATTCCACTTGGTTATGATGTATTGTCCTCTTAATATATTGTTGAATTGGATATGACAAAACTTAGTTAAGACTATTTGTGTCTATGTTCATGAGGAATATTGGTCTGGTGTTTTCTTATAATGTCTGTCTGATTTCAGCATCAGGGCAGTTTGGGTCTCATGGACTACTCTTGCGTTCTCAACTCTTTAACTTTTTAGAAGAGTTTGTACAGAATTGTTATTTCTTTCCTGAACATTTGGTATATAGTCCACCAGTGTAGCCATCTGGGCCTAATGTTTTCTTAGGAAGAAAAGTTTCTATAGGAAGGTTTGTAACTACACAGTCAATTTATTTAATAGATGTAGAGCTATTTTGGTTATTTACTTCTTGTTGAGTGACCTTTGGTATTTATGTCTTTCAAGGAATTTGTTCATTTTGTAGAAGTTGTTGAATTTATTGGCATACAGATTATAATAAATTCCCTTTTATTTTTGATGTCTATAGAATATGTAAAGGCATAATCTAATTCTTGATATTATTAATTTATTCTCTCTTTTCTGATTAGTTTGGCTGAGTGATTTTTGCAAAGATGACATGGTTTGAGCCTGCTCATGATTTCTTCCTGAATTCCTGTGGATTTTGGACTCACTTAGTCTTCATAAACTCATAAAGCAACTCCTTATAATAAATATATGTCCTACCTTCAGGGACTTTTTTTTTTTAAATTTCTTCTTTTTTTTAATAGATTTTGTTTGTTTTTGTTTTTTTAATATTATTTTATTGTTGTTCACTTACAGTTGTCTGCACTTACCCCCCACCCCAACCCCAGGCAAACCCAGCTCCCTCCCTTGCTTCCACCCTCCCCCTTGGTTTTGTCCATGTGTCCTTTGTAGCAGTTCCTGAATACCCTTGTCCCCATTATCCCCTTCCCCCTCCCCTCTGGTTACTGCCAGATTGTTCTAAATTTCAATGTCTCTGGTTATAATTTGTTTCTCTGGTTGTATTTTGCTTGCTTACCTCACAAGCGTCTTGGCTGTG